>PVHX01007126.1:25213-94118 GCA_004024805.1 Geosciurus inauris | reverse complement strand
TCTTCCCTCTGCAGCTTTGTCCTTCAGAAGCGCGAGACTGTCCAGTACATGCCTGGATATCGGGTGACGCTGCAGAGGGATCATCTTAAGGGTTCTGATTCCAATGGTTCTTGTGCCAGCTTCTCTTCTGGATTCACTGTTCTTGTTTGTGAAATGATGAGTGACCCTTACTGGTCTCCATGTGCTCTTCCTCTGCCTGCATTAAGATGCAGCCAGCAGGGCAGCCTTTGCACTCTGACTGACCGACTGACTGTGCAGAAACATTCCAGGGCATGCAGTGAACACAACTTACTATATGTGTGTAAAACCCACATCTCTCTCTCTCTCTTTTTTTCCTTTTTGGTACTGGCGATTGATTTGCCACTAAGCTACCGGCTCTCACTGGGTTGCTGAGGCTGGCCTCTATCTAGCTTGAGATCCTCCTGCCTCAGCCTCCTGAGTTACTCAATTACAGATGTGTGCCCAACCATCCCACATCTTAAGAGACAACACAGTGACTTTTAAAAGCATTCCAAAACGTGAACAGTTCTCACGCCACGTGTGATGGTCCCTGTCAGGAAGGCTGGGGAGGTGGAGGGACCAGGATGCTCATGGGTCTGGTTATTTAGAGCAGGGCCTAGTTGTGCATGTCAGGAGCATCACAGAGCATGCCGTGCATTGTGCAGGTTATGGTCAGCCTCTGGGAGAGCACCTGTTTGCAAGTGTGTCAGTGTCCGGTGTTGCAAGTGGACACTTGTCCTCCAGTTGTCCAGATTAATCCATAGTGATGCACCTCCTTTACCCATCTGGGCCTCCTGAGGTTGAGCTTTTGTCCCATCTGAGAGAAATGGGGCCATTGTCCCTGAGCAGACTGTGCCGGTATAGACCACCTTAGCACACGTGCCTCCTGGATCACACATGAAGGTCCAGGTTGGCAGGAAGGATCCGCCTCACGCCCTGCGGCAGTAACAACGCAGAGAACACGGCAAGGCCCGCTAGGGGCAGGTGTCAGGTTAAGTGGTCTTGCCATAATGACGGGACAACAAAACCCAAACAGGACAGAACCGTATGGCTACCACAGTAATCTTTTGTCTTGAATGTAGTGCTGAAGACCAGACTGTCCCTGTGTTCTGCCTGTAAGGGGAGGTGAACTTGCTCCCCAGACCTTGAGTGTCCGTGTGCTGTGAACTGCGCTGAGCTGGAGGCAGGTGGAATCAGGGAACCAGGAGGATCTGCTTTCAGGTGTGAGCAAGCTGCTGGCCCTGCGCTGTGGCTCCTTCCCCCAGGCTCTGAGGAGTCCTGCGGCCAGTAGGAAGGAAGGGAGCAGCCCGGGCGGAGGAGGGCGGGGAGGAGGCCAGGGAGGCAGTGTGGGCCCTGGCACTGGGCAGACCTGGCTTGAGTCTCGGTTCAGCCTCTTACAGGCTGGGGACTCCAGGCGAGTTCCTGAGCTCAGTTCACCTACCGTGGAGCCAGTGGGAATTGACTCGGCATATTTTAAGTGTCTACGAGGGTGGCCTCAAAACGGCAGCTGTTACTGAGATGAGTAACATGTGGGGGTCTCAGGAAAGGGTCGTTGTTGATGCCACATTCTCGCCGGGGCTGTCCGTGCGCCTCGGCTGTCTTCGCAGTTCCTGGGGTCTGGGGTCTGGTGGCGGCGAGTTTCCTTCCGCAGCCTACAGGGTGTGCGCGCCTGCTGGCCGGGCCGGGGTAGCTGCTCTACAGCAGTTTCCCGAGACCTGCGTGGCACTGATGAGGCCAGCCAGATGCAGCACCCGCGTGCCTGCCTGTTCCTTGAGGACTTCAGCTTGTGGTAGTGATGGCCTCCCTCAGATTTTATAAACTGGAGAAAACTGGCAGTGCCTAAACAAAGAAAATAGGCATTACCTTATTCCCATGACCTAAACAAAACATTTATTTTCAAGTTTTCTCTCTGGTCTTTTATTATTAATTTTATTTTGGTGACCATGTGTACACAAAGAAACCTTTTCTTTTTCCTTTTTTTGGTGTTGCTGAGGGAAAACCCAGGGCCTTCCACATACTAGGCAAGCCCTCTGCTGCACACCAGTGCATAGATAGTATTTTTCATATATGATAATGTATGGTGGCTGTCGATGCAGCAGGTCATGGCATCGAGCAGACTGCCCAAGTTCATGTTTCAGCTTTGCCACTCGTTAGCTGTGTGATGTTTGGTAAGTTCCTTAACCTCTCTGTGCTTCAGTTTCCTCATCTGTAAACTGAATTAATGCTAGAACCTCCATTACTGGCACAGTATGAGGATTGAATGAGATAACAAACATGATGTGCTTAGAGCAGTGCCTGGCATGCTGAAGAGCCCGTGTTGGTACAGCCACTATTAACAGCCATGCTGGCCATCTCCATGTGTTTCTGCATTTCTTTGGGAACCTGATTTCAGCTGTTCTGTACTCTGCCATCGCCGGGACATTCCCGGGGCCTCTCGCTTCCCTGAGCGTGCTAGTGCGTGGTGTGGAGACAAGGCCAGGTGCACTGGTGTCCTCAGTTTGAGACAAAAGGCAAAATGTTGAGGACCATCCCCTGTTTCTCGGTGCCACACCTAAGGGTGACTCCCAGGAATTTTTTCCTTCTGGCCGTCAACAGAATTGCCAGGCGCCGAGACCCCACTTTGTTCCTGTAGCCCTGGTTCCGGCTTCGGAAGGTGTGACCTTTCAGTTCTGCTCGGGGGTGCACAAGTGTTCTCCGCACACTGGCCTCACAGACGCCCGGGTCAGCAGGGCTTGTGCTAGTGGAGCTGCTGGGGTTTCATCTGCAAATGAGAACCACCTGGCCGGCTGCGGGTCAGATGGGAGCCAGATGGGAGAAGTCAGGAGGGGTAGGGGCAGCCTAGGGCCACATCTGAGTGGCCTCTTTCCACTTCCCCTGCAGACGGTTGCTTTTAACCCTTTGTCTCCTCCAGTGCCAGATATTTGCAGGATACAAGGCTCTCCCACCCAGGCTGTGGCCAGCCCAGATGATATGACCCAGAACCTCGAAAGGTGCCACACACATCAGATCGTGCCAGAGCAAAGGAGCAACAGGTGGCCAAATGGCCATCAGGTTCAAAATGCTAATTGTCCCCATGAAGGGAGATGGGAGGAAAAGTAAATAGCAAGCTGAGGAAACCACAGGGCACAGGGAGGAGCGATCTTGAGAATGTGAGAGGGCCAGTGATTAAAGACAGACGCTGAGAACAGTCCCCCAGAAATGTGCTGGCCAAGTGACAGATTGTTGTCAAGTCAGGGAGTAAAGTTGGTCTGGTCACCAGGCAACTTCTGACGTGAGTTATCTGCTGTCCAGTGGGGAGAAGACACAACAGCGTTCATCCTAGGTGAGAGGGTGGAAGGCTTTGCATCTTGAGTCAAACGGTGGCAGCTGTGAACAAGTTTGAGTCATAGTTGAGAGAGGAGAGAGCCTGGGAGATTTTGCCTCTGGACTGTGTGTATTAAGGAGGTTGAGGAGAGGGAAACAATGTATCATTTTCTGTCTGTAAACACTCTTCAACTTGGGGCAACAAGAGTGGAAAAATATTAAATGGGCGCTGGCAGGGTGCAGGGGAGGAAAGAGAGGGCCATTCACATTGGTTCACAGCTGGGAACGGATGGGAGGTGCTGCGGAAGGTGGGCCTTCTCCACCTTGGCTTGCCTTGGTGCTGCCCCAGCTCCACAGCGCCCATTTGCTGTCCCCGCCCCGTCTTCCTTGGTTACTGCAAGAGGTTTTGGCTTCTGTCTCGTCCAGTCTATGGCCCCTTGGTGCTTGAGTAACAGGCAGGTTGGCTGACTGTTCACTCTCCAGAGGACAAGCCAGCCCACCCAGACCGGAGTCGGGCCTGAAGCTTCCCTGCTCCCCACAGCGGCCTACACCCCGCTGTCCCACATTGAAGAAGATCATTAGGACTCGGGGGCGAGAGTGGCGTAGAAAACAGCACCCACTCCCTTCTAATTCTTGGACTTAGTCCACAGTGACACTCTACCTGCCACCAGCTGCAAGCGCTCCTCCGTGCAGCAGTGTTCTGCTGAGGCCACTGGGACAGGCCAGTGGATTGTAGTGGTGCAGCTGTGTCAGGTGGAGTCAGGGAGCTCTGGCCCTGACCTTGGGGAGGTGACCCTGGGGCCCCTCTGTTCACGTAGCCTGCCGGCTAAAATTGTGTGGCTGGATTGTCGCCTCCACAGAGCACTTCTGAGCACGTGCAGATGCCTGTGTTCCTGCTTCCCCCCGGGCAGGGCCAGCTCCCCTCAAGGGTGAGGTTGAGGGCTGCCCAACCACTGTCCGGGCCAGCTTTTCAACTTTTCAGTAGTTTTCCTTTATCATTTTTAAGACAAAGTGTTGACTACCCTCCATCCTTTCCTCAGGATGGTAGGTGTTTGACATGCTCCTAGCCGAGGTTCACTTCTTGGGCCCCTCAGCATCTCGAGTGTGGCAGTTGTCATGTTTTGGACACTGGTGGTGTAATTTGGAAAAACATACTCAGAATTAGAATTTTATGTCTGGAAAAAAAAAAAGGCCTAAGTTTTTACACAACACAGACTCCAAGGGTAAAGTTGACAAAATCCATTTAGCAGATGGACCGTGGCCTTTCAGGGGTTGAGGAATGCTACAGTAAAAGAAACCGAGTGCAGGAAATGCATGTCAAAGGAGGAAAGAGGACCCGTCTTCCCACCCGGAGGGGAGCGCTGTGAGCATTTTTGTGTAAGGTTCCTCTCCAAGATCTGGGCATTTTTTTAGTCAGTCGAGGTTAAATTTTTACATTCAATTTTTTTTTAAATATTTATTTTTTAGTTGTAGGTGGACACAATATCTTTTTTATTTTTTTTTATGTGGTGCTGAGGATCGAACCCAGTGCCTCCCGCGTGCTAGGCCAGCACGCTGCCACTGCGCCACCACCCCAGCCCCTCTACATCAGTCTTGCTAGCTTAGCATAAATAGATTTTTTAACCGTGGTGCGGCCCTTGCAATGGTTACAGAATACCTGGTCACCTCCCTGTGGCCCACAGCAGTGGGCAGCCAGCTCAGCTGGGACTCTAGGGTGGATGCTGGAAGGGAAGGGTGTTCTAGAGCTGCTGATGGCGGAACTGCCGGCTCCTTTCCAGGTGGATTGTTGCCATGTGCACCTTTTTCAGGCGCGGGCTGTCTTCCTGGCTTGTGGCCTGGTGCCTTTCGGGTAACCGGCTCCTGACTTTGCCGCTCCCGGCAGGCGCCTGGTGGCCATGGTGCGCATTTTAGGCGTTGCCTGTGCACCCTCCCTTACAGGGCACCTGGGGTGGAGCCCAGGGCCCGGGCGTGCCAGGCAAGTGCCCTTCGACTGAGACACAGCCCCGGCTCATTTTATTTTGAGTCGGGGTCTCACTCGGTTTCTGAGGCTGGCTTCGAATTTGAATTCTCCTGCCCCAGCCTCCTGAGGTGCTGGGGTTGGAGGTGTGTGCCTTGGCGCCTGGCTCTTTTCCTCTTTGAGTACTTGCAGGAAGTAACATCTTGTCAGAGGTGGCAAGGTGGAGAGCAAAATGATCTGTTTTTCAGCAGATGGAGCATCCGGAGCTGTGTGAAACAGTCGGGCTCTTTGGCCAGTGGTACCACTTGTCTGCAGGGAGCCTGGCAGCTCAGCCAGTGTCTCGTGAGCGCCTCCTTCCGTGCCCCGGTAGAGCGGAGCTCACCCTCCCGCCCAGCTCTGGAGTATTGTCCTGCCTGTGACTGAGTGGCCACTGGCTTCCCCTGTTCCCGCCACGTGGTCCTGCATGTGCTCTGGGGAACAGAGCTGCAGAGTCCCCAACTGCCTCCCTCACAGCTGTCCCTCTCTGCCTCTGGTCCTGGGATTGTGTTTTGTTTTTCAGTTGCTTTTTGGGCAGTTGCTGATTTACGTGTCATCGTTTCTCCAGCTTTAAGTGTACAGTGAGTGCAGTTCTGCATGTTTTCAGTGAATGCAGAGTTGACTGCGGCCGTGACCTGCCTCCCCTGCAGTTACTGCTCACCCCACCCCTGCCCTGCCATGTCATATGTCCCGGAGTGTGCAGATTGGTTTTTTTTATTATTATATTTTTTAGTTGTAGATGGACACAATATCTTTATTCTATTCGTTTATTTTTTTTTAATGTGGTGCTGAGGCTCAAACCCAGTGACTCACGCATGCGAGGGAAGCGCTCTACCATTGAACTACAGCCCCAGCCCTGCAGATTGTTTTTTAACGAAATTGTTTGATTCTGAAAGTAATGCTTGTTGGAAAACATCTGGAGGACTGGGACTGAGTAGTTACCTGAGGGTGTCTTTGGGAAGTCTTCAGGATGGCATCGGGGCACTTTTTGTAATGCCTGATGTTTGGTTTTGGCTGGCTGTTTTACAGACAGCATGCATTGATCATCAGGAAAAAAGGGTGGGTGTGGGGGGGAAGCACATGTTTTACCTGTGGAAATCATGCTAAAAAATATAAAGAGAATAGAAAAATAAGTCACTCAGGATTCCCCCTCATGGAGAAAATCACTTTTACTTTTTTGTGAGTTTTACCTGTCTTCTCGGAGCATATTTCTAAAACACAGCCTCCGTACTTCACGTTGGTGTCTGCTTCTTTCCAATAGCATCATATATAATCTTTTGCAGATCTCTGATAACAACTGCTCTGTGCTACATTTATTTATTTATTTATTTATTTATTTATTTTTTAGTTGTAGGTGGACAGAATATCTTTATTTTTATGTGGTGCTGAGGATTGAGCCCAGTGCCTCCCGCGTGCTAGGTGAGCATGCTACAGCACTGCACCATAATCCCAGCCCCTCAGTGCCACATTTTATGGTTGTATTGTAATTTACAAATGTTGGGCATTATGGTTTTTTTTTTTCTTTTTGCTCTTATAAATAATACTAAAATATCTTTGTGTCAAAGCTTTGTGTAAGACCTGCAGAATTCCTGGGTCTGAGAGTTTGGGTCTTTAAAAAATTTTTGTTCCCCTTCAGTTTGGAATGTTCTGCAAAATTTCTTTCTAGATGCCTGTCTGAATTCTACCTGCTCCTTGAAAATGCCTTGTTTTGACCCCAGGATTGGCTCTGGGTTCCCAGGAGGTGGCTGTGTTATGTCAGGTTGAGGTCCAGGGCGAAGAGTGGCGAGGCATTAGCAAAAGTGCCAGACCCCAGGGGTATGAGGGTGAAGGTGCCCTCGGGAGCCACCATGGAGTTTACTGTCACAGTCTTAACGGTTCTGGTGTGCAGGGTGCAGGCCTGTTGTGTTCTGTGTAAATAATCCTTTTGCATGTTCATCATGAGTTTTCAATAAGTTTTGTTTACATGGTGAGAGGAGTTTTAGTTGTTTTAAGAGGGTTGGTACAGAGAGGCCTGGGGATGTGGCTCAGTGGTCAAGTGTCCCCGGGTTCAATCCCTGGTACTCCCCACCCCCGGCCTGCAAAAAAAACCATGTCATGACAGTGACTGACACATTGGAGGTACTCAGTGTCTCACCAAAAGTGTTTGAAGCCAGGCACAGTGGTGCGTGCCTGTAATCCCAGCTGCTTGGGAGACTGAGGCAGGAGGATCTCAAGTTCGGTGCCAGCCTCAGCAACTTATAACAAGACCCTGTCCAAAGATAAAGTATTAAATTGTTAAATTGTTATTTGAGCTTTGGCTCATACAGTTTTGCAAGGAAACGCTGGTCCTGAGACTTCCCTAAGTAGCCTTGTATCTCAAAGTGGAGCCCTAAGTCAGGTGCAATTATTGTATCTTATTGTTTTAAAATAAAGAATGGATTTTTAAAAATCCTTTGTATAAGGCTCATTGTAGAGAAGGATGTAATTATTTTAATTAGTGGGGCTTTCTCTTTTTTGCGGGGCGGAGTGTTTGGTAGGGAAGGATGTATGAAATCAAACCCCTTCTGGATGCCCCAGAATTATCCTCCATGACCAGCCATATTTGTCTCTGTCACCTGTCCACCCTCCCCAGCCGGAATTAGTTTGAATCAGCTGGTTTGATTTTAATGAGCAGTCTGGGTGGCTCCTGACAGCAGGATTCTCCTAACACTGCACCAGGACTGAACAACAGTAGTGAGTACTGGCTTTTGTTTTTTGAAAATTCACTCATTTAAAAATTCCTTAGCCTTCCTTATGATTAAAAGGGTAGGGCCAATATAATTGAGAATCACAGAAGTTTAAAGGCAACAAAGCCCCCATGATCCCGCCATTGGCTCCACCTCTGTGGTGATTGCAAGGCCCTGTGCATTCGGAGCATTCGCCTCCTGTGCTTTTGAGCACCTTGACGAGGCTGTTTTCTGCCTTGTGCCCTGGGGCCCTCACCCAGCATCACCCCAGGAGGGTGTGAAGTGGCCTCTCTGCAGTTCCAGAGTTCTGAGCAATGGAAGCCACTAGGTGTGCCGTGTGCAGAAGGGGTGGAACTCCTGGTTGCCACACCCACCCTCCCTGGACCAATAGGGCTTTCCCTTTCTGCCTTGGAGACTCTTCTTCCCCATGCTGGGCTGGCAGCTGGATCCCAGGAAATGCATCGTGGTGAGTCCACCTGCACACTCACTGTACTTCCAGGAAGAGCCCACAGGCATGAGTCCCTGAGGTGCTCAGGCCACCAGTGTGCCACATGTCCCCTTCCTGCAGGCTGGAGCTGGGATCCAGGCTGCATAGGTGAGAAGTGCCAGGTGAACTAAGAGGCTTTCAAAAGCATTTTCAGCCTGCTTATCATTATATTATGTATATTTTCTGATTTCGCTATTTTTTGAATAGATGACTTTTAGTATAATAGTGTGTCTTAAAGATGAAGTGGAGGAAGTTGGCAGAGTGCGTGCACTAGCGCCTGTCCAGTCCCCGGTGGCCTGTCCCCCCAGGGGTCCTCTGTCAGGACGTCTGTAGATACTTGCCATCCATTGCCATAGGTGCACAAACGAACAGCAGGTCTGGCAAAGTGGTGGCTTCTTGCTTCAGACCCTGTGGTCGCCATTCAGAGTGACCTTAGGCAGGGTTGAAGTTCATCTTTTCCCGAAGGAGCCAGAAGGGTTGGATTTCAGGGGAAATGCTTAGTCTACACAAAGAGCCAGTTGTTTTCCCATCCTCCCTGCCAGCTTCCAGTTCTAACGCATACTCATCACAGAGGTGTCTGCTGGAGTGTGAGTGTGGCTCCGAGTCCTGTACAGGCAGTTTATTGGACCCGTCACTGATGCATGCACGTTTTACTTCAGCTGTGGGAAAAAATCAGTGTCCCCTGCCCCTACGCTCACACCTGGCTGTGCTCTGGCCCTGATCTGCTTGCTTGACATCTGGCGAAGGATGTGGATGGCAACTTTAGAAACTACTGCAGAAGTACCCTTAGGTGTTAAGAAGTTAGGATCTGATTCCCTTGCACACACAAAACAAACCTCCAAGAGCTGAACCTCGCATGAGTCAGATGTGGTCTCTGAAATGAGTGACACATGCACCTGGGGAACCAGGGGATTGACCCGGGGAGAAGCCCTGTAGGAAGTGGCCTGGGCCTTGTCATATGCAGGACCAGGCACAGCTGGAGGCCAGGGTGGCTCTGCTTTGGGCCTTTCAGGAGTTTCATGTGCAAAGAACTGGCACATCTTGGGCATGGCCCTGCAAGTCAGAAGGCCAGTCAGTGAGTGGAAGGTGCAGCTGGAAGGAACTGCTGAAGGGCCAGAGGTGGTTGAACGGGTTCTGGGACGTGTGGTCAGCAGAGGCCAAAAGACCCAGGGCTGCAGGGGTCCTGAGAGAAAGTGGATGCCAGGCTCACTAAACTCAAGAGTGTCTAATTCTTTAAGAACAAAAGCCTTTCAACTCAGAAACTTGACTATCAATTCTTCTCTTCTGTGCAGATATAAGCGTGTGTGGTTGTTCCACAGGAAGGGCTGTGGCTATCTGCAGTGGCTCTGAATCTTCCTGTGATGAGGACATTCAGGGAATGGGGCAGTCCTATACTTCCTGGGGAGTGTGGGTCACCTTCCAAGAGGCACCTTGTTCCCTGCCCTCGGATGGGGTAGTCTGGGGCCAGCAGGCTGCTTTGGCAGGCAGCCCCTGTCCAGGATGTGCCACCACCTCCCGTACCCCCTTGAACTTTGGTGGTGTGGGGTGGAACTCAGTGATTTTTACAAGATGCAGGAATGAGTCCTGGCTGATGAGTAAAGCTGTTTTCCATCATTGATTGGACACGGATTCCTATTCCTGCCCCTTGCTCTGGATTTAATCTTCCTATGAGAATGAACTAAGCCTTCTTCCTCAGCCAGAGGACTTAAGGGAAACCAAAAGAAAAAGTGAGCAGCCCTTGCTAATGACTGTGAAGGCCACTTGGGCTGCCAACCCTGGTAGGGAGTCCAGCGCTGCACCTGTGTCCCCACTCTCTAGGCAACACTCCTGTGTGTGAGAGCCGGGGTCCAGACATGGGCATCTGGCACGGTACGTGGGTCCTGTGCTGAGTCTCACTGGAAGTGGCACAGGAAACAGGGCAGACCAGATCTAGCACTGCATATAAGCAGGTTGGCTTCTGGGGCTGTCTGAGCTTTGGACTGCTCAGAGCAGTGGTCATTTTTCAGACTACCTTGGTGTGTAGCTCGGCACCAAGATGCTTGGGAAAATCTTTCCGCCCAGCACGCTCCAGTGGTCGTCTTAAGTTTATTTCCTAATTGAATTTTCTGATTAAAACCTGCTTTCCCAAAACTGGGGGGCAGCTGCACACTCTTGAGGGCTGGAAGAGTGGCCTCACATGCTATTTTTCCCCCAACACCATGAGTTCTGATTGACGCACATGAAGCTGGCCGTGTTTACAGATCGGTTGGATCATGGATACTTGTTGCAGTGACAGCCTGCAGCCTCGCCTCCCTGCCTCCCGGGTCGGATCCTCCACTCCCTAGTTTTCCATCCTCTCCCTGAGCGGCCATCCAGCTGGCAGAGCTGTGGCAAGGGTTTCCATAAGCATTCCCACGATCCTTTAAGTGAGGAGCGTGACCTCGGAGCCATGTGCCCAGTCCCTCCCTGTCCTAGAGGTGGTGGGAGGTAAGAACAATACTTGGATGGATGGATTCCCCATCTGGGGCCCTGCCGGAAAGCTGAGCGCCTGTAGGCCATCCAAACACTGTGTTCCCTGGGGACTCGAGGGTTAGAAGGGGAAAGTGAATTGATTTCCACCTTCTTGTTAGAGGAAGGAGCCTAGCAAAACAACCTCCTCTGCTTTTCTGAGCTCTCCTACAGTGCCTTCCATTAGTTTTGGTCACGGAATTTATGAGCTAAGTATAAAAAAAAATTGGCAAACTAAAGCAAAGATGTTTTCTCTTTGTGTCATGAAGCTCTCCCGCTGGTGAGTTTTGAGGCTGGCTTTGTTGAGGTCCCTGGTAAACAGTTTCTTCGGTTTCCCTGGGCTGGGGTTGTGGGGCATCCTGAGAGAAGCATTTCTGTCTCTGGAACACTACAGAGGTGTCTCACTGCAACAGTGCTAGAGACGGGGCCCGAGTGAGCCTCAGTGCCCAGTGTTTCCATCCCGACGGCTTTTCCTGTTGCAGAGATTCCCTCCTCCTCACAGGTCTTTCTGACTTTGTGGAAGGTGCACATGCCTCTTAGGCTGCCCCAGGCCTGCTGTACTTCAGGAACAGGAGACAGGTCGCTGCAGCATGTTTCCTTCATTGAAAATTTGCAGGTTCCCACTCAGACACCTGTTGGGGAAGTGTGTCTCCTAGGGCCCAATTTTATACCATGTGTGGCCTTGACCATCGTTTTTGTCTGTCTGTGAGGATGTGCTGACTGGGGGTGATCAGGGTGACAGTAGCTGAGGCCTCGAGCCAGTGAGCACCTTTTGCTCCAGTTTCTCCCTCTCCCGCTCTCAGGTGGGCTGCGAGGGCTGGTGATGTTTCTTATATACTTGGAAGGCTGTGCTAACTCAAGGTCTCCTGCACAGGACGCTTGATTTAATGAAGGCTGTCAGGGTGTAGATTTCTGTAGCTGGATAACAAACACTTCTGTCCACTATAGAATGAGAAAACACCATTCTGAGAAATTGAGCATCCAGGTTGGTAGAGATGGCCATACGGGCCCTGCTTGCACTGTGGAGAGGTGTGCAGAGGTTTGCTAGGCCCAGGGGGCGCCCCCCACCCCTTGATGGGACCCTGGAGGAACCAGGCTCTGCAGCCCTGCACTCTCTGGCACTCGCAGTGCTGGCCTGCAGTAGTGTCTCTAGGGGTGGGCAGCAGGCCGGGGGCTGTATTTATTTATTTTCGTGGTCCTGGGGATTGAACCCAGGGCCTTGGGCATGCGAGGCAAGCACTCTATTAACTATATCCCAGCCTTTATCCCAGCCCCGGGGGCTTTATTTGGACATGAGAGGTTACATATGCTTTCCCCCTTTCTTCCTCTTCCCTGTTGACTTCACAGGTATATACAGGGCAATGTCTGTGTCCCAGGTAGTGGGTAGATGGTGCTGGGTAAGAATTACCCCCATTCAATCCTTAAAATAACAGTACAGATTGTATGCCATCAGGATGTTCATTTTACAGATGGAGAGACCTGAGGCTGAATTTAGTGACTCCTCCAAGGTCCCACGCCAGGGCCTGTGGGATGAGGATCCGCATGCAGGTGATCTCTTGTACCTGTGGTCAGCCATGGGGACAAGGGGGCTAAGCAGCCAGCTGCTCTTCTCTGGAGACTGTACAACAGAGAAGTGGCAGCAGTTCTTAGGACAGGAGTGGAGCATGGTGGCAGCAGTTATAGAGAGAGATCAGGCATAGAGGCTTTGGGGCAAGGACTCTCGCCTCTGAACCCCAGCTCCATCATGCTCCGTGCCTGTTTCCACAGCTGAGACTAATACCAGAAACCCAGGGCCTCACACGTGCTCTGCCACCGAGCTACATACTCAGCCCCTAGGTTCTTTTTTTTTGTTAAGATTAAACAAGGGGGTGGTGGTGCAGCTCAGTGGGAGAGTGGGTGTTTAGCAGGTGAGAGGCCCTGGACTCCATGCCCAGCACCAAGCAAACAGAGTAAATGTGATATGGGCATGTAAGGGACTTAGGGCAGTGACTTTAAAATTTTGAGCTGGTATGCCTCATGACGCACCCCCAGCAGTAGGTCAGAGGCTGTCGTGGGGTGCCTGCCCCGTGGATGCTGTCAGCAGTGGCCCTGTGTGTGCAGTTGCTCCAGGGTCTGCTGCAGAGGTACCGGGAGACCTGGTGATCGTCTGCAGTGCTGTCCAGGGCCAGGTTCAGTCTGTGGTTATCAGAAAGCTCTTTGGAGACGGGAATCTGTCTCCTCCTTTCTTTAGTTCTCTCTGCCCGTCGAGGATGTTGGGGTCCTTGCCTGGCCAGCCCTCACGAGACATGGCACACAGCAGTCAGCTGAGAACAAAAGGGAAGCACATTTAGAGCTTCTGGAAACAGTGTCTGGTGGGCCAGATGCTCCCCGGCCGTAGGGAAGCTTGTCGTCGGTGGAGGAGTGATGTTTCCACATGGAAGGGCGACTTCTGTGTAGCAGTGAGAGCCCAGAAGAGTGGCCTCGACTCCTTGGATTGGCAGGCCTCTTGCGTGGTCCCACTTGCACGCCTTCAAGTCATGTCAGCCAGTGTCACAGGGTGGAGTGAGTTTCAGTTCTGTGCAGGAATGTTGAGCTCCGTGCCCTCTGCAGCACAGTGTGGTGGGAGAGGGTGGTGATGTCCAAGAGGGTGCTTTTCATTGAGCACTTAGAATGCTTCAGGATCTGTGCTGGTTTCCTTCTTTCTTTTTTTTTTTGGTACTGGGGATTGAACTCAGGGGCACTCGACCACTGAGCCACTTCCCCAGCCCTATTTTGTGCTTTATGTAGAGACAGGGTCTCACTGAGTTGCTTAGCGCCTCACCGTTGCTGAGGCTGGCTTTGAACTCGCGATCCTCCTGCCTCAGCCTCCCAAAGCGCTGCGATTACAGGTGTGCACCACTGTGCCCAGCTTGTGCTAGTTTCTTTACTTGATTATTGATTATGGTTATTCCCAGTTAGCAGTGAAGGAGTTAAGGCTCAGGAAGGTGAGACTCTATGCTAGGACATGGCAGGTACAGGTTGGAAACCTTCATATGTCTTACTTTCAAGGACCTTTCTGCCAGTCACAGCCTTAAGGTGGTCTGTCTTAGAAGCCTCTCTTTTTTTGGCATCTCCCTGCCTGGCAGGTCCTGATAATGGCTGAAAGAAGGGAGCATTGTGATAGGTCTTGGGTTAAGCTTGTAGATGCAGCACGGATTGGTAAAATGTTGCATTGTGCATTTCTGTCACCAAGTATGCTAAGGTTGTGGTGACCTGTCTGGGAGTGTGGGGGTCTAGCAGCAGCACTGTGCTGTGGTGGACAGTGTGGCATCATGCTAGAGCTGCCCTTGGGCTGGAAGGGCCAGCAGACAGGGATGCACAGAGGCTGGTGAGCGTCCCGCATGTGTTCACACCTAGTATCTGAGAAGAAGCCCAGGAACCCAGGAAAGAGCAGCCCCAGTGCAGGGTGCAGGTGGACAGGAGGGTCTAGTGGTCAGCGCACGGTGGGACAGCTGCGGCCGACCACAGTTAATTGAGTATTTCAAAATAGCTAGTAGGTAGGATTTTGAATATTCCTGACATGGAGAAATTAGATCTATGTTATATATGTGGTGACAGATGTGCCAGCTACCCAGATTAGATTATTACACTTTTATATGTGTATTACAATGTCACACTGTGCCCCTAAATATGTACAAATACTTTGTTCTAATTAAAAATTAAAATAGAGCTGGACATGGTGGCCCACACCTATAAATCCAGCAACTCAGGAGGTGAAGGCAGGAGGTTCATGTGTTCGTGGTCAACCTGGGCAATGTGACGAGACCTTGACTCCAAATAAAAAATAAAAAGGCTTGGGGAGGAAGCTCAGTGGTAGAGCACTCCTGGGGTTCAACCCCCAGCACCACAAAAGAAGAGAGGAAGAAAGCAGAACTAACCAGGTGCTTCTTGGATGTGTAAGCATCATGTCCTTCTCTTCAAGCCTCCCTTTTGATATTCTGCAAAAGTATTCCAGCCCCCTGCATCAATGAAATGCTTTCATTGATGGAGGCTTAATTCTCCCCCAGATCCTTTTAAGTCTTGCTGCTTTTTCATCAAGACTTGTCCTTTGTGCTGTCCGCTGGTGGACTCGTGTCTCCCTGCCTTTGGATACCATGCCCAGGTGTTACAGATTGCATCCTGGTCATCTTGGCAAACCATTTGGGAGAAGGTTCCTGTGGGTTGGCTGCTTCTGCTGTGAAAGAGTTTACTTCTTTTAGCCAAAGAACATGTGCCAACATTTTTCCAAACTTTTAAAAGATTGTTACTTGGAATACAGGGCACTCTGCTTTAATTGTTTTTGAGTTTTGGAAAGGGGTTCTTGAGTTTCTTGTGCCATGGAGGTAGACTTGGACAGCATGTATGTCATCAGTTGAAGACACCTTATGATTGCCCCTAATTATGTGTCTAACTGCCAGTTGACAAAGTGGGGGGATTAACCGCTTGTTACATGAAACCAGCCAGGACTGCTGCAGAGGCAGCAGCTGGGGACATCTGTGAAGCATCAGTGATCAGACTGTAGGTGACGCTGCCTTGGGGATCTTCTAAATGGGTCCAGGAAACCATCACCTAGAGAAACTGTGTGGGAAAAGCTGTAGTGTTTTGAGAAATCACCTGTTAGTGCTGGTGCTTGTGAGGATAGAGTCTGCAATTCAAGGTGACAGATTTTAGAATTTGATGGTAGAAGGAATTGCCCATAATTTGCCCACCCGGGGAGGAGACACACTCCATGCCCCTATTGATTTTTGTGAGTTAAGCAGGTTCCCTAAAAGTCATTAGGAATTAGTTTTATTGTAGTGCAGCTTGTTTTACAGTCTTTGGAGGATGTTTGGGCTTGAAGGCCATCCTGTATCTAGTGTTGTGGCTCCGGGGCAAGATGACCAACTTTTCTGAGCCTCAGTTTTTGTATACCTGAAACTGGGGTATAGTGGCCAGTCATGCAGCTGTTGCTTGGCTCTCCTTCAGCCCAAGTGGTGCAGGGCCTGGTCCTCAGTGGGCCCTTAGCAGATGTTAGTTTCTTTCTCTTTGTCTCTTGAAATTAGTTTGCATTTTACATACTTGGTATTCTTTTGGGCGGCATTCTACCTCCAAGTACATCTCTAGTCCTTTCTATTTTGAAACAGCTGAATTGTGCAGGCTGACCTTGAACTTGTGATCTCCTGTCCAGTGCCGCCCCCACTGTGATTGAACCCAGGGGTGCTTTACCACTGAACTACCTCCTTAGTACTACAACTACTACTACTACTTATTTGTGGGTTTTTTTGGTACCTAGGAATGGAACTCAGGGGCACTCAGCCATTGAGCCACATCCCCAGCCCTTTTATGTATTTTATTTAGAGACAGGGTCTCACTGAGTTGCTTTGAACTCACAATCCTCCTGTCTCAGCCTCCTGAGCCTAGTACTTTTTATTTTTATTTCAAGATAGGGACTCACTAAGTTGCCAAGGCTGGCCTTGAAATTGCCATCTTCTTGCATCAGCCTCCTGAGTAGCTGGGATTGCAGGTGTGCACCACCATACCCAGCCCTCGCATAGTATTCTTGATCACTGAAGGAGCAAATCATTTGAAAAGTAAAATTATCTGGATTATGTGGTGTGTGTGTGCACACATGCTAGGCAAGAGTTACCCTCAAGCTACCGCCCCTAGCTCCTAGATAATTAAGATAATACTGCAATTGCTAATTCTCACAATGTGGAATTGTATTCAAGACAGTATTTTTACAAAGTAAACCCAGCTGCGTTCTTAAATTTCGACTTACAATGATTGACCATCACTAGACGAAAAGCAATAAAATGTATAACAAAGGGTTTGTGTTCTGTTCCTGGTTCATTTGCTGCTTAGTTATGTGACAGTTCTAATGAGTTGTGGATAAGTGTGGGCCTCGGATTTCCACGTGGAGCTGTCTTTAAGATCCCCTTCAGTGTAACCTTTCTGTCTTCAAGCCTGGACAGGTGAGGGAGGGAAGCGTCTGCTTCACTCAGCCCCCAGAGCAGTGCAAGGGAGGTCTGCAGAGCCAGCACTGGTGCACTGGCCTGGGTGTTTCTGTGCATCAGGATGCCCCATTGCCTTGGGTGGGTCCTGGCAGAAGGCAGGCAGCGTTACCTGTAGGTGGATGCCAGCTGGAAGCTGAGTTTCAGAGCATAGAGTGGCCAGCAGGGATGGGTGGCTGCCAGCTACGGGTTGGGAGTGGACAGAGGTGGAGCGAGGGGGGAAAGGGCACTTGCCTCCCAGGGAGGTGGAGAGCACCAGAATGAGCCTATGCCTGCTGAGTGCTGACCATGGCCGGTGAAGAGGTGCCCGCACAGTCATCCCGCCTTGGAGACTAACTCATTTCTGAGGTATTGGCCATTCCACCAAGTTCATGGGTAAACTCGCATCTCTGCAGAGAAGCTGCCTGTACCCTGCACTTAGAGATTTGGAGCTGTAAACAGAAGCAGCACTCGAGCTCCGGCGTGTGACTCATTTCGGATATTTCACTTCCTGAAGGGATGCGTAAGGGAAAATCCTCCTGTGACCATTCTGGAGTTTGACACGGAGCCCACATGTAGGTTGCTAAGTGTCCCCTGGAACAAACACACCCGGGAGAGCACATGGAAGCTCCTGGCTGGGTGGTGTTGAGGCCGCTTGGGCACTCTCCTGGGACTACTCACTTTGTCTAGTTTTGATGACCTCAGGTGGGTTGAGGACACTCCGTGGTGTCCCAGGCTGGGAAAATGGATTTGAGAGTTTTAGAAAGCAGCTGAATGGGGGGATCCCTGGAGCATAGAAAATCCAGGGGACAAAGACCTGCCGTGAATGAATAAGGAGTTGCCTGGCTCTTGCGGTCTTCAGCCTTTCCTCTCACTTAGGCTTGGGGGGCATGGGTCCTGTACTCTGTGGCCCTCAGGGCAGGGGATGGTGTGGGGGGACTTTTGGGGAAGTCTACCCTCCTTTGCTTAATGACGGAAGTTGAAGTGACACCCGCCTACCTTTCTAGAGAATGCTGGCAGCCTGAATGGAAAACCTGTATCAGGTGCGGAAGATCAGGGAGGAGCAGGCCCCCCAAGCACTTAAAGAATGTTATATAACAGGCCAGGCAGGAAGCCATGTGCTGATGCTCTGGGAGGGTCCTGCTGCCTAGAGAGGGTGAGCCGTGGGGCCACCGAGAGCCAGACCTCAGTCCCCACTGTCAAGAAAGCAGAGGCTGCAAGGGACCAAGTGGCGACTTGCTCACTTCCACCTGCAGGCTGTATGGAAAAGCAGGAATTATACTATCCTAGAGCCTTAGTTCTTTGAGATAAGGATGAAAAAAATATGTGCCTGCACAGCAGTCTTGAGTATTGGTTCGCGGTGCTTAGAGACTGGCTGGCGGGTCTGGGCCCCAGGTTGCGCACCCGTTTTCTTCCTCTCGGCACTGCTTTGCAGCGGCAAGGGTTTTCCAGCTTCCTGGTTGCCAGCCCAGAGCAGGTTAGCAGCAGCAGGTTAGATAAGGAAGTGTAGCTCACGCAGCCTGGTGGGATAAGCAGAAAACCTTTAAAAACAGAGGCCTGTGTTCCAGGAGTGGACGCTCATGTGGTGCCTTTGCGTCAAGGAGAAATAGTTACATTGTGTTCAGGGCGTTCTTCATTTGCCTTGTGTAGAAATGTGGAAGCTCCGCACATTTTAAAGAGACTGTTCTTTTAGGAGTAAAGAAAATGTTCTTTTAGGAGTAAAGAAAAGTTCTTACTGTGCTTATCTGGAGACGCCATTGGCCAGCACTCCCGTGTTCCGTGATTGGGGAGGACCTGGGGCCCGGTGGCCCAGGTGTGGAAGGAGCACGGCAGGAGTGTGTTGCGATGTCCCTTTCCTGCTCTTTTCCGGCTGTCATCTCTTGGGCCGTCCGCTCACTGCAGGCAGGAATGGGGTGTGCCGACCCAGCTGTGCCTGCCTGGCGCCCTCCCAGTTGCTGGGGGGCCGAGTCCGGTGGGGAGATGGCAGGACGTGTCCATGTGACCTTCAGCACTTTCTCTGCACCCGTTACTCATGGTAAGATGAGGGGGCAGGACTGAGATGAACTTGAACGGCCCATCCAGATCTGCTTTCTGTGATCGTGACAGAATTTTTTAAGAGAGAATTGTAAAACAGTTGTTTTCATGGGGATCAAAGTGACGTTGACACGACCACTAAGTTGGTCACTTTAAAATGGTCCATTTTTCCCCCCATGTGAGGCTGGAGCTTGCTTATGGCATCCCTGCTTGGTGGTCATTCACCTCCTGGGCTTGTCCTCCTCTGCGTGGTCACAGCCAGGTCTGGCGGGGTTTGTTTATGTTGTCTGGCTTCTCTCTTAACCTTGGTGGTGAAGGACGACATCTCCCCAGCTCTGTGACACACAGAAGACCCTGAAAGGTTCACGAAGGCTCCTGGAACCGTGACTTGGACTTGCTGGAGGGTTCCCGTGGGAACGAGAGTCATCTGGAGGTGCAGGCACTTGGGCTTCGGCAGGGGTCCTCGCTGGGCCCTCCCGAGGGTGCTCTGTCAAGAGACGTACTTTTCTTTTTATTAATATAAAATGTGCAGATTTTCTGGTGTGGCCTAAAGAGGAGTTGTGGCTGGGCTTGTCCTCCAGTCTTTCCCCAAATAGCCCTTAGTACAAATTGTTCCCAAGCCGCAGGCAGAAAACAGATTGCTTTTTAACAGTAACTCGTTGGGTCACAGATGATGCGAGACAAGCCGTGGTTGAGCTAGACTCTGTGACTTGTGGTAAGCAGCCTGGGCTCCGGCAGAGTTCACCTTCCTGCTGTCTGTGGGGTCAGTATTTGCTAAGCCTCTCGGGAATGTAAACCTGGAAGGCCTTGGTGACTTCAGCACAAACTGCAGGCCCCAAGGCCTGGCGGCATCGCAGGGTTGTTTACATGTGGGCCCCTGCTGTTGAGTCGGGGCAGGGCTCCTGCTTGGAAATATGAGCAGCGTGAGTTACTTCGAGTCCTTGGAATTACAAACACCATGTTTTAAAAGAATAGATGTGAACCACATGCACCCGAGCAGGCTCCGTCCTCCAGCTGGTTGGCCCCAGCCAGGAAATGGTCACCTCAAGCTTCTGGCCCGCCCCTCTCTATGAAGAACTGCTCCTGTCCATTCTGCCCCTGAGACCTCTGACTGCCCCTCCAGCCGCTAGCCAGAGGCCCCGTGCTGGGCCTCCCGCCCCGGCCTCTTCTCTAGTTGTACCACCTTCCCAGGCTTACTCCAGGAATCCTGTGCCAGTCACTGTTGCCATCTAGTAGTCATCCCAAGACCTCATGACCTCAAAGGATGGGGTAGTTCTGTTGCTTCTTAGTTCCCAGGGACAGGGGTCAGAGGGCCCTGGCGGATGGTTCTCACTGGGGTCTTGTGCCATGGCACTCGACCAAAGCTGGAACAGTGGTGGCTGGAAGCCCCTGGGCGCGCAGTGTGTCTTCACGGCTCTCAGATCTCTTCATGCAGGTGGGCCCCAGCAGGGAGAGTGATGGGTTTGCTCTGTTGTTTGGGGCCCCAGTGTGTGTGCCTGGTGGCTGGGAGAAGCTGTAGGTCCAACACCAGGGCCTGGCCTCAGGCAGAGCACCAGTCCTGCTGTGCCCAGGGGAGGCGTGCAGACACCCTACCCCATGCGGGCACTGTCAAGGCCACACTGCAAGAGGAGCACGGGGGAGGGTCTAGTCGTGGCCTGTGTTAGTGTGATCTGCTGCTCCTTCTGAGACACAGTGATTTGTCATTCCTCTGTGACAAAATCTCAGGGCTCCTAAACTACCTTACAGAAAAGTGGATTTTTAAAGTTGAAAAGGACAGAGAACACAGTGCAGAGCCTTACCTATGAAGTTGGCAAGAGGAGGTGCTGAGCTAGGGCTGGAACTGGGGCGCTGCCATCGAGCAGCATGGTTGCAGCCTGGATGCATGGCCCCTCTCAATGAGGCCATTACCTCCTGTGCTGCCTGCCCCCGGCACTCCCCCCACCTCTCTCTCCCCCTGCCCCCAGCACGTGGTGTGCTCCGACCTGGTGCCTTGCATCCCAGAAAGGCCCCTGGCACTGCCTAAGGCACAGGATGATGGCCCAGATCCTGTGCCTGCTCTTGGGAAATCTGGGCTTCCCTGTGCCTTTGCTGGGTGCCTACACTCCAGCGCTCATCAGTACACAGGTGGCGCTTCCACCCGTTTACACCGGAGCTCATCCCAGCAAGTTCTGCCCTTGCACCCAGCCTAGGAGCTGAATGGGGTTTGCTTGCTGGTGGTTTCTGGCCTGGGTTTGCTGTCTGTAGGTAGTCTGACAACTTTATCCAGTGTCTGAACTCTTCAGCAGATACTTCAGCCTGCAGCGTTTTACTTAATTTTTGTTCTGAAACATTTTTCTGGTCCACGTTAACTTTACTTGTCACAGGATGGCTTAAGCAGTTTTGGGCTTTAAGTTGTATGAAAATAGCAGAAGCAAAGCGTTTCCACCTTGTGTGTGCACTTAGAGAGGCTTAAGGTGGGGAAACGGGCCCTCTGCCCTGCACATCCTCACACGGAGTCACCCTCGAGTTGTTTCCATATTGATTTTGACCACATCATAAGCTCTGGTACACCATAAGCTCCAGGGACTTCACATTCCCTGCTCAGCATCAGAAACAGTGCTTGTTACCTAGGAAACACTCAACAAATAATTATTGAATGACTAATTGAATGGGTAGAGATTCTGGAGGGTAAAGTGAAGTGGTCATTCTTGTACTGTGTTTCACCCCAGAGCACCACCAGTGGGAGGTGGAACTACAGGAGGTGTCCAGGAGCAGATGACATTTTTTTAAAAAAAATTTATTCTAATTAGGTCTGCATGACAGCAGAATGTATTTTGATTCATTGTACACAAATGGAGCACAACTTTTCATTTCTCTGGTTGTATATGATAGTTCCATCATGTGCAGTCATATGTGAACCTAGGGCATCGTTGTTCATCTCATTCCACCATCTTCCCTGACCCCATGTAGCAGCTGACATTTTGAAGAAGCTGTGGCACCGCATGCCTGGTTGTTGAGTTGAGCCTAGATACTGAGCGGCAGGAGGCTAAGTCCAGAACCATGGTTTTGTTGAAGGGATGGTGTTTTTAGCAGTGGTGAGCCACTGCAGGGCGATGGGACCCAGTGGTGGGCACATTTGCACTCCCTGCAAGATAGAGGCACTGTCCATCTAGAAGGAACCTTAGAGGCCATTGAGTCCAAGTCCCAGGCCACACTATTAAATGAAATGCAAGTCACGTAGATATCTAGTGACAGGAAAGACCTCCACCCTGCACTTACCCTAAATCCTGTCCTCACTTGATCTTGTTTGTAATTTGTTCTAGTGCTTTAAAAAATACTTAGATACCTGGTAATGACATAGGAACACACTGGTATAGGTTTTAAACACCATGACATAGTGAGTACCCTTGTTTTACCATTCCGTATAAGACCTGGACAGATCAACTTTCATCTTCCCCTGGTGGCTTCCCTGGTCACTTCTCACTCTTCAAAGTTTTTTATTTATCATTCCTTTGGCTTATCTTAAACAAGAAGCAAGCCCTGCTCTGTTGGTTGAAAGTGCACTTGCACACGTGCATGGGTCCGTCTAAATAGCCGAGATCACCGTTGCTTGTTTCTGAGCCTCACAAGAATGGTGGCAGCCCCGGTTGTCTCCCGGCACCCTCGGCACTGTCCTGCTCCAGGCTCACTCGCACCCTTGTGTGTGCTGTGGGTCAGCGTGCTTTCTCCTTTCTCCTTGTGCTGCTTCCTGTTTGGACCCCGTAGGGTTTGGGATGACTCCCAAGTGAAGGGTTGTAGTTGACTCTAATTTTAACTTTTTACAAGCTGCCACTAAGTCTTCCCATGTTGCTTCACTTATGGGAAGCATTTAGTCATTTCCTAATTTAATGATAGTTAAATATCCTTAGCCCTGGAAATTTGTTGTGAAACATTTCCAATTAAGATTAATTGGGATGAGTACAAAATATGAGCCTGACGGCTCTGCGGAGTGTGTTAGTGCTGCCAGCGAGGCGTAGCCAGGCCGCCTGGAAGGAGGCCCTCCTGAGCCAGCACGCCTGCGCGAGGCATGTGGGCATCGGGGCTGGGGGTGTGAGGGGCCTCTGGAGAGAGGATCGAAACCATGTTTTTCTCACGTTGACATCTCTGGTCAAGGTGTGCCTTCTCTCTTTCTGGAGAACGCTGCTAAATCCAGTTGATCCCTCCCGAATCCCAGTGTGCCCTTGATCACAGCTTCAAGCTAGCTGGGCTTGCTTCTAAGTTTGCTCTGCAGTTCTGAGGAATATTGTTAATATCTGCTTATTTTCCAAAAACCAGACATTTTTAGGGTTTATGAGTGGCATATGAATTAGAACTGCATATGCTGGAGAAGTTTTCTTTGACCAGATTCTAGGAACTAGAAACCCCTGACTTCCCAAAAAGAAATTGATGATTTTTGGACTAGAGTTTTTCAGCATTGACTCCTTTAACGTTCAGGCCAGGGAGTCTTTGTTGTGGGGAGCCTGTCCTTTGCATTGCTGGGTATTTAGAACACCCCTGCCTCATTAAATGCTGGCAGCTTCCTCTTCCCCAGTGTGACAGCCAAAAAGGTGTCTGCAGATGGCCGCATGTCTCCTGGCAGCGGGTTGGATAGAGGGGTTTGTGCACAGGAGGAATCATCCCCGGGCTGGAGATGCTAGTTTACAGCTTTTAATGAGTTCTGCTTGTCACTTGTCTCACTTGTCTCGTTCAGGGTTTCATTCTTGCATAGGCAAGAGAACATACAGCCTTTTGTGCAGTTTGACTACCTAACTCTAGTTCAAGGCCGCAGGAAAGGTCAGGGTAGCGCTTGAGTGTGTATTGTGGGTATTATAAAATACTTAGGTTTAAAAGTATTTTTAGATCTTTAAAACCTGTACGTGCATCTGCATGTTGTCACCAGTCATGAACCACATGCTGTGATGTTTGACACATTCCACACAAATTATCCGGATCATTGTAACACTCCAGGAGAGAGTTATCCATGGGACTGCCCCTGTCCTGTGGGTGAGGCTGGCCAGAGGTCAAGAAGCTTGCCCAAGGTCGCCGGGGGATGAGTACAGCCCTGGGGAGTGCGCACATCTCTAGAGTCAGGTCAGCGTATCTGTGTCTGCCTAGACATGGTGTTAAAATGTCTTCCTGTGCCAGTGGGCCAAACCCATGCCCCATGGCCTCAGCTGACACGTGCTGGCATAGGGGTGCTGGTGACAGGATTTCTAGCCTGGGATTGTTTTAGGTTTTCTTTCCTGTTTTGCTGGGTAGCCAGATTATTGGGTGTCCTAGAATAAAGTGTCACTATAACCACCTCGAGCAAGGGACAGGCCTTATTTTTTAACCATCCCCCGATACATATGCCATATCAACATGCAAAAATGACTCTGGCAAGCCACGGATTGTGTCTTCCGTGAATATAAAATGGGTCATGGCCACACGGCCTGCTGACAGTTAATAGGCCTTGGTGCCTATCATATTTCATAGAGTCAAACGTGGCATTTGGAGGATTACTTTGTATATTTTATGGGACTCTTTAGTTTATTGATTTAGGGCTTCAAAAATCCCGAAATCAGTCTGAGCAGAACAGGCTTCAGATGCAGTCAGACAGTGCCTCTCTGATGGCAGTGTCGGGACCCCACCTGCCTTGCTTGTGGTCAGGGGTCTTTCTGTTCATTACCTGGCTCCTCTTCTTGCTCCTCCTGGAGTCTGGCCTTTTGTGCTGCAGCCCCCCCCCGCCCCCCCTTCCAATTCACTGTGCACATCGTCGTCTTCCCCCGTTCGGTCCCTCCCTGCCTGCCTTCTCTTCCGTTATTATTTGTGTATATTTATAGTGACTGGCACATGGTGGCTCTCAGTAAGTCTTCCCAGCAGCAGTGTTAAATGAGGAGGGTGTTGTGAAGCACACCACGCATGGCTTTAGAAAGATGCTCAGCAAGCGAGAGTACTTTTTATGTCCCCGTCCCCCAAGGTGGCTGTCACCACAGTTCACCACTTGGCAGTGAACCCGAGCTCTTGACTGTAGCCTGCTTTGGGTCTATTCCGGTGTGCACAAGGCCTGGGAGGACTTGCTGAGTTTCAGTTGGATGAATGAAGCGCTTTCACCCTTGGTACCTCTAGTCACCTACTGGTTCCTCGCCTAGTTTCTCTCCTGACCTGGTGATGTTACTTGCCACTCCCAATCTGGGTTACAGGCAGGATAACCCTAGCCTGTGGCCTGTCTTGCTCTCCACAGATCCATCTGGGAGCTGACGCATCTGCGCTGCCAAGTCTGCTGAGTTGTTGGAGAGCCCTTGGGGGTGACAGCCTGCACAGTGTCTCCTCCAGGCTGTGGGCTTGGGAGGACCTGGCCATGCAGGACTCTTTGGGGCTTAGAACTCCCCCAAGCAAGCAGCAACTGCAAGAATGGTTTTTAGAATGAGTTCTTGATATTGACAAAAATGACTTAGGTGCTTTTCTTTTTCGTCCACAGAGTGATCAGCAGCTGGACTGTGCCTTGGACCTCATGAGGCGCCTGCCTCCACAGCAGATCGAGAAAAACCTCAGTGACCTGATCGACCTGGTACGTGCCTCCTTCATATGGTTTCATTTGAGGCCGTAGCTCATAATTGCTTGCTTTCGTGTAGCTCTTTCCATGTGGAATTCAAAACACAGGAAACCCTTTCTCTCCCGAGCCAGACAGCACCACTGGGCTCCCAGATTCTTCCGGACAGAGAGAAGATGAGTTTCATATGGTGGTCTTCCTTTGAGACCATCTGTTGATAAAGCCCATGATAAGTGTTCTCAGGTTGGTTACGGCCCAGCCCCTCCCCCAGCTGCCTTGTCTTCAGTTTCTAGAAGCTTGCCTTTGGACACCCTGAGGCAGAGGCTGCAGGCCCAGCAAGGTATCTGCTGTTGTTGAGTTTCTCCAGCCAGAGCCTGACTGTGCCTGCCCTGTGAGGTCCTGCAGCAGCCTCAGTCTTGCGAAGGAGCTCAGCACATCTGTGTGTCAGCTATTCAGCTCATCCTTGAAGCTTTTTTAATACTCAAGTAATTGGTTTCAAGATGGTGCCTCTGATTAACTGGTACTGTGACATTAGCTGAAGATGCTGGGTGTTAGGAAACACCTGTGAGGAGGGACCAAAGAGAGAGAAGATGAGATCAGGCCAGGAAGCCGTAATACCCACGTACACCACTCGGCCCTGGGCTCTGGTGCTCACTCAGTCTGGAAGCCGCACGTACTCTCTTCCCACAGTGTCTTGGGTCTTCCTGGGTGTGAGCCACAGCAGCCAGACGTGGCTCAGTCAGCAAGATCTTCTTAAAATAGGGGATCGAAAACTTGTTTTGCTGTGGTGCTTTACTTAATTCCAGTGCATGGATTCAGGACAGTTGGGGCGGAAAAAAATATGATAGGAGACTGGTGTCGTTGACGGGTAGAGCACAGTCTGAATGATCCACAGTGCTGCTATTGTGAACTTATGGGAACACGAACTCCCAGTGAGAGGCCATGTGCGACAGAGTGGAGCTTTGGGAAGGACCTGTGAGCTTGCTGTGGTTTACATGTAGATGGACCTTTGGGAGATCTGGAGGAGGAGGGCTCTAAAATTGTGGCCCTGTGGTATAAAAGTAACAGTCCCAGGTCAAACAGATGCACATTTCAGAGGAGCATTAAAGGAAAGAAAATTGAATTGTGATGCAAGTGAATCACTGTATCCCAGGACCAGACCAAGATAAAGATCAAGAGCTAGCAAGGGGAGGAAGTCACTGAGGTGGACTTGTTGTAGGCAAAGGGTGGTGGAGTCTGGGCACAGGCCTCATCTGGAAGGGCACTTGTGCCCTGTTGGAAGCATGATCTTCTCACCTGTTGCTCATTTTCAGGTTTTCTGGAGCCATGCATTTGCCTCTTTATGCGAAATACCCCAATTTGTAAATACTGGCCTGACCATTGGGTGGACTGGGTCTGGTGTATAGAAGCTGTCCCTGCGCATGCTCAGTGGGATATGGGGACAGGGAAGGCAGTGTGGGCCCAGAGGTTTAGGGGAGCTGGTCTTTGTTGGGAAATAATGTAAAGGTGGGTGGGTAGGCAGTGTCCTTGGAAGGCAGGAGGGGGACCTACTTCTGAACTTGATGCACAGTGCTTTGTTCTAAGTTACTCTCTTGGCCTCCAGTACCCTACGGTCCTGTAAGGTAGCACAGTGGTGCAGGCCTGGGAAGTACTGCATGTCTTCCCTTCTCGGTCAGGAATCTGTAGCTGCCTGTGTGGAAGAGGTGGGTCAGAATTAAAGATGTGCTCAGTCTGTGCTCTGCTTGGGTTGGGGCCGGGGCCTCCTTTCCTTTTAAACTCACATGAGCATGTGCTTGGCTGAGTTCCTGGTTAGTTATCACTGTATTTTAGAAATAAACCAAACATAAGGCCCAAGGAAGGATAAGCACATTTTTCTCCACAGACTCTTGGTGTTGAACAGGCTGTTTTGTTCTTCAGGCCCCTGAAGTTTTGCATTTCCTCCAGGATTCATCACTCCATCTCGGAGATTTTTATGCAGCTGCTTTTATGAAAACCTGGTCAGCTGGTTCTGTTGCTACTAATGGCAGTTTTCCTTGGGCTCAACAGGGGAATCACAGCATTGACAGGAATAAAGGAAAAGATCAGAAATGGTTTTGCACCAAATACTGGATAGAAGAAATGAGCCTGTGGTTCAGTGTGGAGGCTGGTGCTTGGGCACAGGTTGAAGTACCCAGCTCATTTGTCACTGATGCTGACTGTAGTAGGTAGCATCCTATAGGATGCTGTGAGAGCACACTGCTGTTCCCTTGCAGCTCTCCAGAATGTGTGCCCCCAGGGGTGGAGGGAATCTCGGATCAGGGGTAGACAGCCAACACTTGTTGAATACGCACCATTACAGTTTGGATCTAAAATGTCCCCCAAAGGCTCATGTGTTGAAGGCTTGGTCCCCAGCCTTTGATGCTGTTGGGAGGAACAGCATGAGGCCTGCTGGGAGGAAGTTAGGTCATTGGGGGTGTGCTCTGGAATGGGATATTTGGACCCCAGCCCCTCCTCTGTGCTTGCCAGCCGCCTTGGAGTGAGTGCCCTTGCTCCCCCATGCCGTCCTCCCCACCATACTGCTCTGCCTCTGCCCAGAAGCAACATGAAGCAACATGAACTGAGACCTCTGAAATTGTGAGCCAAAATAAACACTTCCTCTCTTTAAGTTGATTACCTCAGGTATTTTTTCATAGTGACAAAAAACTGACGTATCCTCTGTGTGCCCAGGACTACACTGGCACTTCTCTTTGTGTTCTGTTCCGTCTCATTTTCACAATGCTCACCCACCGTTTTCTTAGATGATTTAGATTCTGAGAAAGAACCAGGGGTGTGGAGAGGCCCTGCAGCCCCAGGAGCCCTGGCTCTGCTGCCTGGGTGGCTCCCTGTGTGCCCGGCAGCTTGGGAGTCACATTCACAGCAGCACATTGACTATGGTGCATCTTCATGGTGTGTCCGTTTTATCTGTTTCAAGAGAAAGTGTTAAGTAATTTAATTCATTAGTAATTTGAGGTGTTAGAGCATAGGAATGTTCTGAGGAATTTTTTTTTTGTACCAATGATTGAACTCGGGGGTGCTTAACCACTGAGCCACATCCCCAGACCCTTTTTTTGTATTTTATTTAGAGACAGGATATCAACTGAATTGCTTAGGGTCTTTTACTAAGTTGCTGAGGCTGACTTTGAACTCACAATCCTCCTGCCTCAGCCTCCCAAGCCACTGGGATTATTACAGGCATGCACCATCATGCCTGGCCTGAGGAATAATTTTTAAATTCACGTAATATAAAAACAAAAATTAGAGACGCGGAGCAGGTTTTGTTCTTAGAGCCAGGCCATTTAGGATTAGGAGTTCACCTGCCTGGACAGCTTCCAGGCGGCTTGAAAGGCATAGGCTTCTCCTGGCTAGAAGCAGCCCGGGGGCCGTCTGCCTCCTCAGGCTGAACAGGAGGCCATAGGAGATGCCCATCGTGGAATGGGTTGGGGAATTGGGACTCATTAATTTTTTAATTGAAGTATGATGAATGTCAGATGGAAATGGAGCGTGGCTGCTCGACAAATTAGGACCTGGTAACGCACGCCTCATTAACACCACCGACACACCGCAAGGGCCTCTCTGACGGATGGCCCGCCGTTGGGGCCTGGCTGTGGCTAGCACAGGCATAGGGCAGTTGGGCTGGCCTTCCATCAGACTCTGTGACACACCCTGGAGGTCACTGGACTGTTCTTGTTGCTGTTTTCCTCCTGTTACGTTCAGGATAGCAGTTTTCCTTTTTTCCGGGCCGAGCGTCCTGTGGTGGCTTTGAAGTTCACACACAGTCTTAGTCTCTCCCCAAACCTGTGTGGCTTCTGAAAATCCACTGTGGAGGCTGCGTCTGAGCAGAGCTCCATTTCCCAAGCAGCTGTGGCCACGCCCCGTGAGCATCGGGCCACTCCTCCAGAGCTCACCTGCCTGGGCAGAAGAGGAAGTGGATGTTTTTTAAGAAAAGTCTCCAGTTTTAAGACTAACAAGAATGTTAGGATTTGCCAGTGTTCCCCCTGAGGGGAATGGCCTCGCTTAGATGTCAGAGCCAGGGAACCGCAGGGGAATTTATCCGGTTCACCAGCCGTCTAGTTACAGAGCAGTATTAGCAAGAAATGTGGTGCATGCTTGGCAGCCAGGCCGGGGCGGCCCAGTTCACCATGCCAGAGCAGCTTGCGTTTTCCTTCCCAGCATCAGGGCTTTTGCTGCCTTGGGATTATGGTGCATGTTCTGATTGGTGGGGGAGTAACCGTCCTTTCCAGATGGCCAAAACATCATTTTATTACACATTAATCCCATTGTGCTGGAGGAAGACTGGCTGCACTCCATTGTGAAGCTGTTTCAGAAACACCCACTTGCCCTCGTGGGCTGAGAACCATGTGATGTGAAGATGCTCCTTTGGCTTTGTAAGCTCCGACTTTCTGTGGCCTTCCTCCACACACTGGCAGCCAGAGTCAGGACTTGTTGGCTAGGGTGTATTTTGAGCCCTGAGCTGAGCAAGGTGTTTGTTTCTGCAGATCGGCACCCAGCAGGCTACCGTCCTTTGCCTTTTTAAGAGAAAGTCAAAAATAGCCATAAATCTGGGGCTGGGGTTTTGGCTCAGTGGTACAGTGCTTGCCTAGCACACATGAGGCACTGGGTTCGATCCTTAGCACCACATAAAAAAAGGCATTGTGTCTGCGTGCAATTAAAAAATAAATATTAAAAAAAAATAGCCGTAAATCTGTTTAACCAGGCAAGAAAATCTGCTTGTGCAAGTTGGTCACTTCATTTTTTAATTCCTTCTCTTCCTTTCCATTTTCCCCTAAAGGCTCGCCTCTTAGGTATTCCTGGGCTTTACTCCAGCAGAGGGAAGACCTCAGAGCTGGGAAAGCCTCCATGCCTCCCTGGCCAGGCTTGTGGGTGTGGGTGGAAGAGGCATCTTGATGCTTCACCAGGGAGTTGATCACTTGATCAGTGTTGGTTTCAGCGTGTCCCCTTTAGCAGCCAGATAGTCCTCCAGAAATAGAAAGGGCCAGCGGGGCACAGGGCTTCACACCACCAGCCTCAGCAGTACCTGTGCTTTGAATAGCTCACAGGAGGTGTCCCCTCTAGTCCAGGTGGTATGATGTTTCAGGAGAGCACAATGTTACAGCAGGAGGCTGGAGCACAGAGGCTGGCCAGAGTGGAGACCGCCACCCACACCCACAGGCCTGCTGTCCATGGGGCAGCCTGTTCAGCAGCCCGCACACTTTTGTGATTGGTGGTGAAATTGAGGCTAATACACTATTAGTAGTTTATTAACAATGTTGATTAGCAGAACAGTTAACAGTTTCGCTGAAGCACTATTACACAGTTTCTGAGTTCCGGTAGTGTAACCCACAAAATCTGGAAATTATCTTTCCAATGATAGCTGTGTGGGTTGAAGCATAAAACTCAGTTCTCTTCCTGGGCTGGGATTGTAGCTCAGCGGTAGAGCGCTTGCTTCGCATGCGTGAGGCCCTGGGTTCGATCCTCAGCACCACATACAAAGCAATAAAATAAAGACATTGTGTCCATCTACAACTAAAAAGTTATTTAAAAAAAAAACAAAAAAAAAACTCAGTTCTCTTCCTAGGTGTTGAAGGTGTTGCTGGGCCTTGGGACCCCCGTGGCCTTGGCAGTCTTGGAGGCCAGAGTGATCTGCTTTATCTATGTTCTAGAGTGAACAGGCTTTCTTCTTGCTAAGTTTTTCCCTTTGTCATTTAAATCAATATTCCACCAGCATTTTTCCTCTTTATCTCAAAGATAATAGTCACATTCCCTTCTCCTTTCTGAAGGGGTCTCAACATAAGTTGAGGTGAAAGATTGATGGATTTGGTTGACAAGGATCCCAGCATCTCCTGGGACTCGGGGCACTGTGTGACTCCCCTTCCACAGGGAATTCCACAATTGGATCCCTGAAAAGTGTGACATTGATAGGATTCTCTGGGACCACTAGTCATTTGCCAGTTAATAAGCTCTGAGAATGAGCATTAAGAACTGCAGAACCAAATGGGATCCTAATTAGAATAAGCGATACTCCACGTATGTATAATACGGCAAAATACACTGTACTGTCATATATAGCTAAAACGAACAAATTAAACAAAGAACCAAATGATTCTTCCTGAGGCTGTTTATTTAACATCTACTATGTACCAGGTGCTGTTCCAGGTTCCAAGGTTACAGTGGTGCCCTGGATGGAAGGCCCTGCTCAGTAGAGCTGCGGAGTGGGGCATTTCTGAAGGACAACTTGGCAGTGCTCAGCTCTGCCTCCCTGTGTCTGTTGAACAGGATAAACAGTAGAAACCTACTTATCTTTACTTGTGTGAAGGTGTTACGGCTGTGATGGCTGTGCCACCTCCAGGGTGTTTGTGCCCACTCTTCTGCTGCTGCCCACCACCTTTTGACCAGCCACTTGGTGACACATACCCCAGTGATTCTCAGGTTCTTTGCCCAGAATGCTCCTGACAGCATGGGAGAGAAGACCCAAAGCTTCTGCCTCAGGGAGAAAATTTTATGTCAGTCCAGTTCATAACATGCTCACACAGAAGACATCCGAATGTGAAAATCATGTCTTCTCTACCAAGTCCTGGAGTCAGGCTGGCGCTCCAGGGCTGGGCCTTGTCTCCCTGGGACTTGGCTTGCTCCTGAGCCTGCCAAGTGAGGAGGTTTGGCTGGACCCCATTCTCCTGTGTCTGGGGAGGTTCCCTGGGGGCTTATGCCTGGGGTGGGAGAACCTGGCTTCCACTGGCCTGTCGTTGTTGGGGTCTTCCAGGAAGTTTTCTCTGCTGGACCCGATGCTGTCTCTGGGGTAGCGTCGGGGAGTGGATGGAGTTAGTGCAGCACGCATCAGTCCTGTCCAGTCTGGCCGTACCAGCGTTTCTGAGCTGATTCTGGCCTTTGCTGTAGGCGACACTGTGCTGCAGTCCCTTATTCACAAGGGGAGAAGCATTCCAGCTGAAGGCTTCCTGCAGCGTTGTGATGCCCTCCGTCCTTGGAGGTCGTGGTCTGCCTGCCTTTTCATGCCAGCGACCTGCTTTCTGAGTGACTGTGGGTGTTAAGTGAGGTGGGAGAACAAGAAAGCAGGCCCTGGGCCATGGGTGCTGAGCTGGCCGTCTCTTCCTGCCAGGTCTGCTCTCCAGAGGACAGTGGCCCTTTATGACCCCAGCCTGTTGTCAGAGAACGCTGCCCCTAACTGTGGAGCCGCTGGCCTATTCCAAGCGGGCAGCCAGGCAGCCCTTACAAACCAGGAAGAAACAGCCTGATTTGCTTGAGAAAGCAGGGCTCCTGGGGTGCCCTGCCTGCCCTGCTCCCCTACAAATGTGGCTGGAAGGGATTTGGAATTCTGATGAGTCCTGTGTGCAGAGTAGTAGCCCCTCCTCCAGTGCAGCGGAGAAGAGATGAGCTGCCACCTGTGAACAGTGAAGAGTTCAGAGGCTGCTGACCTGTGGGCGCGCGCGCGCGTGTGTGTGTGTGTGTGTGTGTGTGTTTTCACAGTGCGTAGAGGCTTTCCAGGAGCCTGGAATGATACGTTGATGAGTCCTGAGCAGTTCTAGAACAGTAACAGGTTCCCATTATGGCGAGGGGTTCAGAATTCTGCATAGCCAGGTATTTTGAAAGTTCACTGTCTCCCTTCACCTTGATTTTAGATGACCACCCAGAATGCTTTTGTTATTTTTCAGATTGTGAGGTTCCAAAGAAGAACTGTTTTTGTTGGTCTCTGCTTTAGAACTAGACTCTGCCCTCTTTCATTGCCCATAAAGTCTCTTTACAGCAAATGGCATAGAAAAGTAAATGACTTTAATAGAAGTCTAACATCAGGTGTTAGAAGCACTTATACGTAGGCTTTCTTATTAACACACACACATCCCATTTCCTTGTTCACTCTTCACAGGCGCTCTGAACATGAGCAGGAGGGTCATAGGTGGGGACACTGAGGCATGGGAGGGTAGAGGCTTCCCCCAGTCCCGTACCTGATAGGTGATAGTTGTGTCCAAACCAGCTGTCCACTCCAGCTATTTTCCTCTGAACTGCTGCCTTGAAAATGAAAACAGGCTGGGCACAGTGCCACATGCCTGTAATCCTAGCCACTCAGGAGGCTGAGGCAGGAGGATCAAAAGTTTGAGGCCAGCCTGGTCAACTTAGTGAGACCTTGTCTCAAAATAAGAAATAAAATAAAAAAGGAACTGGAGGTGTAACTTAGTAGGAGAAGGCCTCTAGTTTCAATCCTAATACCACAAAAGAAGAAAGACATAGTGTGCCGTTTCGTATGTATCCTGCTAAAGTTAAGTTGAAGGCAGGGAACTTGTAAGGACCTCAGGTAAAAGGACTTGCCTTGTGCACATGCTAAGCAAGCCATCTACCACGAGCCACATCTCTAGCCCTTCTCATTTTTTATTTTGAGACAGGTCTCACTACATTGCTGAGGCTGGCCTCAAACTCATGATCCTCTTGCTGCAGCCTCCCAAGTTGACGGAATTATGTGGATGCCCACCATGGGGCCAGCTGCATGTAATTGTATTTCTAATGGACCAACAAATTAACTATTAAATGAACATGAAGGAACCAGAGAGGAAAAACATAATTTTACTGTTGAGCTGGGGGAACCCTTTATATAAGGAATACACACCAATGTCAAAGTGATAGCTTTGACTACATGCAATTTTTTTAAACATACTTTTAACTTAAAAATAGGCACAAAATGAAATTAAAAGGCAAAGAACACATTTGAAAATACTTTGTACCTTTTGGCAAAGAACTTCTCTCTTGAAATGAACACCTTCTGAGGTCAGTTCTCTGTCCCCGTCCACAGCAGAAGCAGAGCAGTAGCAGCTTGGCCAGGGGAGCCAGGCTTGGGACCCTCCCGGCCTGACTGCAATGCTCATATCTCCCTGGGGAGATGAAAAAGATAGGAACACAAAGAGTGTCCCTTTCTGCGAGGCCACTATTTCCAGGATCTCCTTTGCTGGTAGAAGAGCTGTGGATTTCTCTCAGGTCTGTGTCCAGGTAACCGCCCATGGTGGTAAAGGAATGCAGGGAGCAGAGCAGGTGGGCCTTCCAGCAGCTGCAGCCACGTACACACACATGCACATCCCGGCTCGGCCTTCGCAGCTGCTGTCTCAGGAAGAGTGAGGCTGACTGGGACTCGCTGCTGGTGCAGCACCTTCCAACTGTGAGACCTTGGGCGGGTCACTCCATCCGAGTTTCCTTCATCTGCAAGATAGGGGTAATAACACTGAAGCCAGGCAGTCATGGGACTCACACTTCAAGTGCTAAGGTGCACAGCCGACAGGTGCTTGGTGCTGCTGGCTCTTCTCTCACTGGCTTCCTGGGACGCTTGGCTCACCCTGGTCCCCAGCCTTGGGAGTACAATGGGCACCTTATAGCCCCGTGCAAGATGGCTGGGACTCAGTGTTTAACCTGGCAGGGGTACTGCAGTGCCTTCCCGTGAGGCCGTGTAGGTGGTCATGAAAGCTGTCCGCCTTCATTTTCCCTTAACTGCCAAGTTGAAGATCCCTGAATGGGAAGCTGCCCTCAGCCCCGGATCTAGCTGAGGTCAGAGGTCAGTGGAGGCTGTGGCCTGCTGCTCTTCATTCTGCAAAGATCATATGATTGACACCATGCCCAGAGTCTGCCCTGGCCCAGTGGGCGTCTGGTGGCCTGGGTCTTTCCACCGCTCCTCATCTTCATCTGTCCAGCACTTTGTCCCAGGGAACTTCAGGCATCAGCAGTCTGGATGCGCTGGAGCAGGGGCTGCAGGGTGAGTGGGTGGAGGGTCTGACCGATGGCAAGGAGTCACGCTGATCTCAGTGTCCAAGGACAAGCTAGCTGGCTCTTTGGCCTCCTCACCTTCTCCCAGCCTCCTGAGGTGCCAGGCCCTGAGGTGGAGACCTACAGGATGCCTTCTGCCACGCCTGGGGCCCCAGCCTCCCACCCAGCCTCCTGCAGCCTTCCCTCTCACCTTTCCAGGGCTGCTCGTCTCTTGCCTCCGTGTGTCTTCCAGATCTCTCCCTCTTGAACCCATATCACTGATCTCCCCATGCTACCCCCCTCCACTTCCAGTGTCACCCAGGCCTCCCCCCCCAGCTGGAGAGTCCCCAAATCCACTTCAGAGGGTCTTCACAGTCGCCCAGTTCTGCTCCGTTGGTCGCTTTTCCCCAGTCTCTCTGAGGCTGTTTCTCATGCAGGCCATTTGAGCAGCTCACCACTGATACCTTTTCATGATCCCTGATGCAGAACATACCCGTAGGTGTTCCTGGCCAAGGTGGGAACCCAGATGCCAAGCAGAGTGCCGATTTGTTATGCGCGTCCTGGGAACAGATGAGTTGGCTAATGGTTGCCCTCAACATGCGCCACTCCTTTGCTTGCTAGCTGAAGAGGCCCATGTGGGCATGCTTGGGGGTCAGACTTCAGCAGTGCTCTTGGCTAGGTGTTTCTAGGCTGCTGTCTGAGCCTGGGTGTCTGAGGTGTCCACTGAGGAGCACCGGGCTATGAGATGATTGGATACCTTGAAATTGATGGGCCAGTCGAGCCCGCTCTCATCTTCACCATGTCTTAACTTCAGAACCTCTGAGTCTAATGCTGACCTCAGGAATTAGGGGTTGTGCACATAAAGCTGCTTGCGTAGCAAGAGTTTCTGAGGTCACATCAGATTTGCCCAACAAGTCCTGCTGGGCTCCTGGTTTTCCACTAGCACACTGTTGTCTACCAGGTCCTGTTCCAGACCCCTTACATATTAGCTTATTTAAACCACACGCCAGGGCTGGGGAAGTAGCTCAGTGGTCGAGTGCTGGCCTAGCAGGGGAAAAGGGCCCTGAGTTCATCCCTACTTCTGGGAGGAAGTGCGGGAGATTAAATGATAAATCACACACCAAAAGGCCGCTTTCATTTCACAGTTGAAGAGGCAGAGGCATGTTTCATGGTGGGTCACAGCCTCATAGGTAATTGCTAAGTAGTAGGGTTGGGATCAGCCCCAGTCTGTGACTCCAAAGCCCATCCTTCTCTAGCCTCGCTCTCTGGGCCTGCAGCTCCTCCAGGAATGCCTTTCTCCTTGGTCTGCAGGTCACCAGCGGACAGCTGATGTAGAATGCAGGTATCCCCACAACAGTTAGTGCCAGCAAGAAGTTATTCAGTCTCTGTCGTGTGTAGCTTCCCCTTTCCACATTGCAGGGTGTCCTGTTCTGGCCTTCCATCATTAAAGATGAAGTGCTAGGCAGGCACGGTGGCACACGCCTGTAATCCCAACACTTGGGGAGGCTGAGACAGGAGGATTTCGAGTTCAAAGCCAGCCTCAGCAACGACAAGGCACTAAGCAACTCAGTGAGTCCCTGTCTCCACATAAAACACACAAAAAAAATAGGGCTGGGGATGTGGCTCAGTGGTCGAGTCCTCCAAGTTCAATCCCCAGTACCAAAAAAAAAAAAGATGAAATGCTGATGGCGATGAAAGTGTCTGTGGTAGTGACACAGGACCCTGCATCCAGGTGCCGCCCCAAGCAGAAGCCCCGTGGGGGTGGGGGCATACACAGAGGCTTTGCATTGCATACGGAAAGGAGTCTTGGAGTTCAGAGGGTGCAGGTGAAGACACCTGCCCAGTGGGTCCACCTTTCTTCTTTGGGTCATTAGCCCCCATCATGCTGACACCACCAGGCAGCTTGCAGCTGCCCCTTTGCCACCTCCGTTGCTACCTTTCTGGGCCTGTCGAGCTCACAATTAAGGCTCATAAGAGAGCCTGTCAGTCACAGCGCACACAGATTCTGCCTCACAGGCCCTAGGGAGGCGGGGGGTGGCCCCCATAGCAGGGGCTATCCAGCCCTGGAGTCCCCTAGAATTGTTCTCTTTGCAAATGTTTGCCGACCACATTCTGGATGCCTCGTGAGCAGCTCTCAACCCCAGACCGCCAGGTCCTGTGGGCCTTTAATGTCCTCAGGCCCCGCCAGAGCTCCAGGCACAGGCGGTGGAGGGGGGTTCTGTCTGATGGAGGCTCTGCGTGGAGACCTGACAGAAGGCCACTCACAGGAGAGATCTGAGCCAGGTACAGGTGGGGTTTGTTGTGAGTCTTCCTCTCCTCTCTCTGGAATCTGTTGGACACCTAATTACTATTGACTAGAAGCTGAAGTAACACGCCTGGTTCAAAATGAAACCCTTTAGGAGATGTGCCCCAGGCCGGAAATGATCTCCCTTCACACCAGTGGGTCTTCCTGTGTCTTACTGTGGGTGTGAATCGCAGGGCAGCGACTCGGGTGGGCGTGTTACTGTGGCTTCTTGCTTTTTTACGCACACTTTTATACCTGCTGCACGGACCTTCCGCTTCCGTACCATGTGCATCGGGCGGCCACCTGTCCAGGCTGAGTCACTCAGAGGGCTTGGCACAGAGCCGCAGAGGGCTGGCTCCTGGGCCCCCCACAGAAGGTGGTAACGTTGGTCCACATCTCTGGTCCCTAACACGCTGCTGCTTGGCCACATGCCGACCTTAAATGAGTATAGTTGATGAGGCGGTAACCCCCACCCCACACTCCGGTGGAGGGGGCTCTACACTGAACTCCCCAGGTTGTGTGACAAGAGAGGACCCAATGCCTGCTGGAGCCGGGCTGTGGCTCTGGAGACCCCAGCCCCCGGGTGGCAGTGCAGGAAGAGGCCATGGTAGGCGCTCTTGAGTTGGCTGGGTCTGGGTGCACCCTGAACGTCCAGGCGACCTGGGCAAGCTGCTGCGGCCCTGGACTGGGCCCTGGTGTGCAGAGTGGCAGGGTTCAGGCCTTCCTGTTCCCTGAGGGGGCAGTCGTGAGCACTAAAGGAAGCTGTCCTGGCCAGCAGTGCTGCCTGCGGTGGTGAGAAAGGAGGTGCCAGGAGCTTGCCTGGCAGGTGTGTGTGGCATGAGGTGAGTGGGGGGAAACCCAGCAGCGCAATGGGAACAATGTGTTCGTCTTGCTGGCCTGGCAGGCCCTCTTGAGCTGCTGGTGCACCCACCATTGGCTTGGGTCTCAGGGGCCTACGCCTCTCTGGCTCTGCCTGCGGTTGCCTTCCCAGGGCCTGTTGCTGCCTCTGGAGCTCCATGCAGGGCAGGCGCTGTCTGGAAGGGCCTAACTCCCTGATTTGCCCTCTTTCCTAAACTTCTAGATGTGGGCAGAGGGGAAAGGCAGGGATTCTAGGCCCTTGTCCCCTGTCCTGTTGCCCCTATAATTTAAGATTTGGTAACCCCTGTCATATCTGCTGGGGGGCACAGGGTGCTCTCAAGTAGAGTTAGATTAACCATTTTAAAGAGAGTGCACCAGGATTGCACTGAACTTGGTCACATCCCAGAAAGAAAAAGAGCCGAAGGGTGTCAGCTGCTTGGGGAAAGCCACTGCTTCCATTTCTGCCAGCTGGGGCACAAACGGGCAGATGTCCCCTCAGGACATGCTGATCAGGGAGATGATATAATATTTATGTACCATTATAGATCATCTGCCCGTGTGTGGGATATTTAAGACTCAGTGGAAATACTTGTGGAAATGCCCTGAGCACACAGCAGTAAGTCCCGCACACGGGTGCCTGAGGCGCCTTGGTTTCCTCTGAATTCCGCGTCTGCCTTAAGACGTCACAAGAGCTTTCTGCGTGCTGTCAGTGGAAGCACCCGAGGAGAGTCTCCAGCCTGGCGCTCCCAGGCCAGGCAGTCCTCTCTTACTGCTTAAGAGATCACCTGGGGCTGCTGGAAGGTGCCAAGGGTGAGGACCGCGTGCTCCATTCCTGGTGAGAGTGTCCAGCAGAGCCTGAGCTTGTGGACTGCCCGTTGGTTTTCACATTCTTTCCGTTCTGGAATTTGCCCACGCTCCGCGGGCTTTGCACATCTCTCCCCAATTAAAAGCCCTCCCGGCTGTGTGCAGAGCGCTTCTGCCTCCCATCTCTGCCCTTCTGTGTTTGTGTTTAAAATTCCATCCTTCCAGAATGTTTGCCACTAGGCAAGTCTCCTTGAAAACCCCCGCTTTTGTTTGGAGCAAGTTGTTTTTCCCCTTTTGGTTTTTATTCTGCTTATGCATGGGAAACTTAAGTTTGGGGAATTAGTCTCACTGCTGCATTGGGATGTGGCAGGGGTTGCTCCGAGTGTCCCTGCTGTCTCAGCTGGCTCTTGAGGACAAGGAACCAGAGTAGCGTGGCATGCTGTGTGCTTTCCCTGGTGTTGAGGCAGGCCCAGGAGCCTCTGTCCACAGGGGTCTGGAGGTGGGCCTGTGTGGCCAGAGCCCAGGGCTTCTGGTGGCTCCGGCCTACCCTTTAAAAGCCGATGTGCTGGGCTAGGGATATGGCTCAGTTGGTAGAGTGCTTGCGTCGCATGCAGAGGCCCTGCGTTCAAACCCCAGCACCGCAAAAAAAAAAAAAAAAAGCCCATGTGCTAACTGCCAGTGATTAGGTGTCGGGTACACGCAGGGTATCCTGGAGACCTGCGCCATGGGCAGTAAGGAAGACAGGGCCTCCCTCTAAAAGACCACATTGGCAGTGGAGACCTGGGAGCAGGGTTGGGCAGGAGACGTGTCCTGGAGCAGAGAAGAGAAGGGATGTGGATTCGTATACCAATCTCGGAACTTCCTGAGAGGTTTTTCACACGATGTTCGCGGGGAGCTCAGGTGGTCACAGCCTTCCCCTCCCCGCCTTGGGAACAGTTCCCTGCAGCGCTAGTGCCCACGTCCCGCTGCTGCGGGCAGAGTGCAGGCTGGACCGGCGGCTCGCACCTCACGGCCGTGCGTGCTAAAGGTCTCGTTCTCTATTAGAAGAGTATCCCAGACTTTTTTTTTTTTTTTTTTTAATATTTTTTTAGTTGTTGATGGATGTTTATTTTATTCATTTATTATTTATATGTGGTGCTGAGAACCGAACCCAGTGCCTCATGCGTGCTAGGCAAGCGCTCTGCCACTGAGCTACAGCCCCAGCCCCTATCCCAGACTTTTGATTAGCGCTCAGAGCCACACCCTGGGTGACTGAGAGTGATAAGTAAATCAACTAAGTCTTGACCATGAAGCTTTGTGGGATCCCCAGACTGAAACGAGCCTTGCTGAGCACCTCAGCTAATGGAGCCTTCTTTGCAAACAAACAGCCCCAGAACTGGTCGGGGTCCCCTTCGTCTCCACTCCTGCCAGCCTGCGCCACCACCGTGTGCTCGCAGCCCACAGGGCACCTCTTCTCCCTCCACTTCAGAGAACCTGAAACCCCTCGTGCTCTGTTCATGTCGTAAAAATGAAGAAACTCGGGGCTGGGGGACTGGGGCTCGTCCAGTGTTGTGAGGTTTCCTGGCAGAGCCGGCTCTGGCGTCTCAGCCACAGGTGAGCCTCCTGTATGACAGTGATTCCCTCCCGTGCTGAAGTCCTGAACAGTCAGGTAGCTTTAACTGAAGGTGAAGAGGAGGATGACCAGGCCTCGTGGCACACTGTCGCCTCCTCTGCCATGAACTCAGCTCCCTGCATAGCCCTGTGCTGTCAGGGCTGTGCTGTCACCTGCTCTTATGGTTTACCTGTCCTCCAAAAAACCCAGCCAGCTTTATGAAGATAACATTCATGTGCCGTGAAACAACATTTTGAGGTGCGCAGCCCGTGGGTCAGAGTGTCTCCGCAGGGTTGCAGCTGTCAGTGTTCAGGTTCCACGCTGCCCTTCCTTGCCTGGCAGGTGCTCCTCCCGTGCCCCGTGCCAGATGCTGCTCTGTGGTCTGCCTGCTGGAACGTAGCTTGGGTGTGAGCTTCCAAGACACCCCTGCACCTGCGCCTGCGCCCGCCTCCAGAGCAGCCCTCCCGGGCTGACCCTCTTCACCCCCGTACCCAGCACCTTCCTCTTCCTCTCTCCAGAGCACGCACAACTGGTTGATACTCCACTTCTGTCCCTCTTCTTAGACTTTGAGCTCTTTGAGGATGAGGACACTGCTTTGTTTTTAATACCCAGTTAATTTAAGTGCATTTATTGGAGCCACAAATTTGAATTGTACTTCCTGATGAGCCAGAGTGAAGAAACAGAGGAGCCCTTGATGCTAGAGGTAGGGGACACATGGCTTGCTCCAGAGTAGAGCTGACTGCATCCCCAGCTGGAAGAATTACAGATGTTTTCTTTCTTTCTTTCTTTCTTTCTTTCTTTCTTTCTTTCTTTTTTTAATTTTTTTTTTGTTGTAGATGGACAAAATGTCTTTATTTTATTTTATTTTTTATGTGGTGCTGAGGATTGAACCCAGTGCCTCACGCATGTGAGGCAGGTGCTCTACCACTGAGCCACAATCCCAGCCCCAGATGTTTTCTTTGTCCATATGTGGTCATTTCCACAGATGATGTCAGGGAAATGACATGACCCAAGGAAACACCTTCCAGGGAGGGAATCCAGCGTGGGATGTTGTGTCCAGCCAGGATAGTTCTGTGCAGAGGAAGGGGAACAGCCACCCACCTGTTCCTTGGGTGCCTCAGTGCCCGCCTCCACCAGACTTGGGCCAGATGCACACACAGTTCTACTTGGAAGGAAGCAGAGGTCTTGCTGGAGTCTGAAAGGCTGCTGTTGTTTAGAAGTCCGTGGTCTGGAGCTTCCTGGAGAATGCAGCATGGAAGGCCAGGCCTCTGGTGCCTGTCCCTGTGGCTGCTGCTTCACGGGGTCGTTTACCTCCCAGGGGCGGTGAGGAGGCCAACACAAATCTGTGTGGTCTACAGGGAGTGAAGGAGTACAGACAAGGAACTACCTTGGCCCAGCAGGCTTTGGGAAGTGTGGAGAGGTGGGGTGGCCGCTCACACCTTGAGGGGCATGTTAGGTAGAGTTGGGGAAGGAGCTGTGTTCATGGTGGCAAGGACAGGGATGGTCCAGGAGGCTGGGGGGCTGGTCCCTCCCTGCCTGCTGTGAGTGGCTGCAGGGCAGTCCCCAGCACTGACTGTCAGACCACCTACGCCCTCTTTGGGAACTCGAAGGTGCTTGGGTATTGCGCTGTGTCCTCAGAGACTACCCCTCGTTCTTAGGCGAAAGGCCCAGACAGCTTAGAAAGACTCTTGGCTTCTCCCCACTCGGGTGGAGAGATGCACCCCTGCCCGGTACACAGTTAACCTGATTGGGCTGCCAGTGCCTGGGTCGTCCCCCAGGGAAGCCTAGGGTGACACGTGGATAGCAGGAGCCTGCGGGGACCACTGCAGCACACAGATGTTAATTCCTCCTGTCAACTTGGGCTGTCTTTGTTCTGCCCATTCTGGATCCTTCCTGCAGAAGCTGTTCTGCCCTCTCCTTCCAGTCTTGGGTATGAATGGCTGCAACTGAGCCAGGGCTTTTTGCCTGTTCACTTAGTTTACATCAGGGATGGCTTGGGGCACCTGCCTAAGAAAAGAAAGGTGGAAGGGCCTTGAGTATTTCTTGAGAAGGTTCTTGGCTGTGAAAGACTCATTTCTAAGTAGAATAAGACGTTTGTCGGCCAAAAATGGCCCAGTGTTGTCTTGGTTGGCCAGGGTTATCTGTGTGGGGTCCTTGGTGCCGCAGAGCCAGCCTCCCCCCAGAATAAACTCTCTTTTCCTCTCGTCCTCTGAGCCCAGCTGGGGTGGGAGCCCCTGCCTTGTGAGCCCATGGAAGAGCTGGTGGAGTTTAGCGTAGAGGTGCTGGTCCTTGCCACCTGGTGAGAGCTGGGCTGGCAGTCGCCCTGCACGGAGCTGCCCCCACAGGCGGGAGGGCACCATCTGCCCTACCTCAGCAGGTGCTGGATTTCATCTGCAGCACCTGTCCATGTGGCTGTCGTCCCAGGGTGACACATTTCCGTGCTTAGGACCCCTGCTTACTCAGGACCCTACTTCCTGGATCACTTGGGCATAGCTGCTTCCCAGCCCAGAAAACCTTTGACCTCTGGGTCCACAGGCACAGGCCAGGCTGGCCAGGCCTGCAGACCCTTTCCCCAGTGGCCTTGAGGGAGATTGTTCAAAACCTCCAGGACAGGTCACAGGAAAACTCGCTTCTGTGGCCAGCGTTTCTGCCTCAGACGCAGGTACTGGGAACCAGCCCGTGTCTCCTTCCCACTGAGCAGTGGCACAGGCGTCTCCCACCTACCCCTGCAATGGTGCCCACCAGCCGGCTGGTGAGGGCCCTCCTGTGCCCCTGCCCCCAGGCTCGCCCATGGCCTTGCTGGTGCGCTCTCCTCTTTTTGTTCACCCGTCGCAGCGCGTTGCCCATCACGAGTCTGTAGAAAGGAAGCGTGTGAGAAAAGCCAGGACTCCCTTCACACAGAGGGCCGCTCCTGCCTCGGACCTGTGGGTGGACTCCCCTTCCACTTGGAGCACCCCTTGTTTTCTCCCTGGCAGGCTGTTGTCCATGTAACCCCTGCTACCTCCTAGGCCATCGGGGACATCAGTGTCCCCAAGTTCATGTCACACTTGCCACCCTGAGATGTGCGCTGGACCTGCGTCTCCCTGTCTCCAGGCCATTTCCTCATCGGTCAGAGCGTGTCCACCTTGTGATCCTGTGGCTGAATTTCCCCTGGAGGCTGGGGTTGTAACCTGCTCCAGTTCCTGGGATGTGGTTACATCCCACCAGGAGGCGGCAGCCAGGGTTTGGTTTTGCACCCAGTGTTGCTTGTGATGCAGGCGTGTGTGCCTCTAGGAACACTCCGGTGACTTTAATACAAGGTAAGTAAGTCTGAGGCCTTGGGGAAAATTGAGACTAGATTGTAAACAGAGCCCTCTGCTGGCCAGCGGGAGCTCTGGCAGTCAGCCCAAAGCTAACGCGGCTGTTCAGATGGGGCTGTGGGACCACCAGGCGGTCACCAGCGTTACCTGAGTGATCACCGAGTGAACGAGTGAACGGAGGCTGTTTTTGACTCTTATCTCTGGGGTGGCTCTCGGCCAGTGGCAGATAAAATGATGGAATGTGTTCATTCGACCATTTTTTTTGAAAGCCAAGGGACAAGGGTGCACTTCCTCAGATGAGGCCGTGGGTCAGATTGTCTGTGGAGCTGAGCGGGTCTGGCTTTTGTGCTGCTGTTTTTTTTAAGGGTTCATCTCAAGTTTCTTTTTTCTGGTTGAACAATTTTTTTCAGCATTAATAACTAATGGAGAAGAGGGAGAGGCAAAGCAGAACCACATGGCAGCTCAGCCGCAAGCCTTCCTGTGGCCGGAAGCTTCTGATTTGTATCTCCTTTCATGTGATCAGCTCTTGGGTTAGATAGTTTGGGCAAGAGAAGGGTGATTTTTTTTTAAATCCAGTGGGGCTGCATCTCTTGTGTCCTTTCCTAGGTTGGCTGGTGGCTTTGACTTTGGGTAGCTCTTCTCTGTGGCTGTTTCCCCTTCTTTAAAATAGGAGCCGTGTAAAGCTGTCTACCGGCTGGAGGGAGGTGACACAGGGAGACTTGGGTGCACTGCCTGGCTCTGTCTTCGTCCTTGTTGTTGTTATTGTTTTGGAGACAGGCTCTCACCATTGTCAGGCTAATCTTGAACCTGTGGCCTCAAGCCATCCTCGCACCCCGGCCTCCTGAGTGGCTGGGACTACTGGCATGTGCCACTGCACCTAGCTAAATGCAGCATTCTTTTAAAATATTTTTGCAGTGCCAGGACTTGAACCCAGGACATGCTGGGCCAGTGCTCCACCCCCAAGCCGTGCCCCAGCCGTGCTCATTGGTAGGAAGCGTCATGGAGGTGGTGGCTGATGCCCTGGCCTCGACCTCGCCCTTTGCTGGTTTCTTCCTCCCGCAGCCCTTGCTTGCTCTGTCCCCCTCTTCCTGGGATGTGGCCATGATCCCTAGTGGCAGTGAAATCAACCTAGCCCTGGGCTTGCCCTCCAGAAAGACAGTGGGCACTGTCCTAGTCAGTGCCAGGCTGTCTGTGATCCCAAGTCCCCAGCAGCTTGGGTCAGCCTGATGCCTTTGGTGTTTCCTGGCTTTTCCTTACAAGGGCAGGAAACAGCTCAGAGGGGCGATTTGGAGAGCAGCCCAGCCGCTGCTGTGGCACCGCTCCTCACCTGCGGTCCCCTGCCCAGGCTTCAGAGGCTGCCGAGCCAGAACCCTCACCCCCCAAGTGGACAGTCAGCTTTGCATGGACCGTCAACCTGTTCAGTTAAATCACTATACAACCTCCGGGTCTGTGACTCCTGTGATGCCTTCCCCTGTCCTAAGCCTGCTGCAATGGAGGGTAAGATAAGCCTGGAGGAAGAGTTGTTCAGTGATTGACAGATGACAGAGGTAAACTGCCATCATTCTGGCTCTCGGTGGGACCTCAGACCACAGGATGACCATCCAGTCCCCAGGGAACGCAAGCAAAGACTGAATGCTGGGGCCGCACGTGGGACTCGAGGCTCTGCAGAGCCCACCTTGACCTCTGTGGATGCAGGGTCAGCCGGGGGGGAAAGCGAGAGGAACTGGGAAGGAGAAGAGTGCCGCCCGGGAGCAGGAGGATTTGGCCGACAGTGTCCATGCAGGCACCCTGGTGGAGAAACTGGTGCCTGGGGCTGGGTCAAAGACGGGTGGGGTTCAAGAGGGAAGGGGGTGGGTTGCCAGGTGATCAAATAAAAATATATGTCCCATATAATATTTGGGGCATCAAGTTAAAATATTCATTGTGGATCTGAGATTCAGATTTAAACTGGCCATCATATGTTTTATGCACCATTCCTTAATGGGGGAGGATCTTCATGTGGCTGGCGTGTGCGCAGACCTGCACATTAAGCGAGCAGTGAGAGGGACGGTATTTGGCCAGAGCAGAGGGATAGCAGGTTGTGGGACAGGACTGACAATCAGTGCCAGGTCATGACTGGTGCACCTTTGGGCACCTGCTCTGGCACCCATCTGTGGGCACACCACATGGTTCAAACTTCCTAGTCCCCACAGTGACAATAGCATCATTATTCAGAGCAGATTGTCTTTGAGGAAAAGAAGCAGGACTGGTAGGAACAGAACACAAAAACATGGCCCAACTGGGAGTGTATGCTAGAAGTGATTCCAGGGTGAGTGAAGGACCCACCAGCCGTCCTTTGCACAGTGGGGCAGATCATAAGCGATTTGTGAGCCCCTGACCTTGTCTGGCCTTGACTGCCACAGTCAGGGGTGGGGAGTCTGAGTAAATGTCTGTTTTTCTGAGATTCGTGTGAACCTGGCTGTGGACTCTCAAAAACCCAGGCTCAGAAATCAGGTTTGGTTTGTCTCTGGTGTGGCTCACACACTGTTTGCCAAGTTCATAAGCAGAGCAGAGCCCAGAGCCCAGGTCTGTAAGTTCTCAAGTCTTTACATCACTGCTATGGCTGCACCAGGTCGGGTATTTAAAATGCCAGGGCTGAGCTGGGCACAGCAGTGCGCACCCGTAGTCCCAGCTATTCTGGAGGCCAAGGCAGGAGGATCATCTGAGCCTGGACGTTTGGGGCAAGCTTAGAGAACATAGCAAGACCTCATCCCTTAAACAAAAAAAACTAGCATCTGGGCACAGTGGCCCATGCCTGTAATCCCAGCTACTTAGGAGGCTGAGGCAGGAGGATCATGAGTTTGATACCCTTCTGGGTAACTGCGCGAGACTCTATGTTTAAATACACACGCACCCTCTCACACCAGCCCCCAGGAGTTCAGTGAAGGCTCCATCCTCTGTGGGCTCCTTTCCCACCATATCAGGCTTTGTATTGAGGATGCCTAGGTGGAATTGGTTCTTGACAAGTAAATTTTAGTTCTTTGGGTAGAGATTTTCCTCGTGTGTGTGTGTGTGTGTGTGTGTGTGTGTGTGTGTACACGTACCGGGGATTGAACTCAGGGACACTTGACCACTGAGCCACATCCCCAGCCCTATTTTGTGTTTTATGCAGAGACAGGGTCTCACTGAGTTGCTTAGCGCCTCGCCGTTGCTGAGGCTGGCTTTGAACTCACGATTCTCCTGTCTCAGCCTCCCTAAGTGTGGGATTACAGGCTTGCGCCACCACTCCCAGCTGGATAGAGATTTTTATTGCACACCAATCTATTAATTTAAAAACAACGCTGATCAGAGCTTGGAAAGCTGCATGTGGAAAAGCTCCTCCCTTCCTCTCTCCCTCCTGTCTGCCTGCCTGCCTTCCTCCATGTCACATACAGTACTGGGAGTACAACAGTAAGGAAGACCAAGTCCTTGCCTGGGTAGAATTTATATTCCAGTGAGGGAGACAAAAAAAAGAAAAGGAAAAACCATCAATGAAGAAGTAGTTTGTTCAGTTAGTATGAATGTTCAGAAGAAATGACTGGAGTGCTTTGGTCCATGGCTTGCCTCTTGGGTAGGGGTGGAGTCAAGCCTCTCTTGTGCCAGATCCCATTGTCTTGTTGGCTCAGTGGCGAGAGAGGGGAACAGCTGCCACCTGGCAGAACGGGGGTAACGCGCACAGCCAGTGGGTGAAGCAGGGGGAGCATTCTGCTGTTTTCGAGGCTGGTGTTGCCACCTGAGGGTAGATTGCAGCAGCAGGGGGTGGTCCCAAGGAGGACAAGGGTACATCCCGTCGGGCTCACCTGTGTGCATGTCCCTGTGCTGGCCGCTGTCCTGAAGACTGAACACACTGTCTCCGAGGAGCCCCAGAGTCATCCACATGGGTTCTTACTGTCCCCGCTTATCAGGTGGGGAAGCCAGGTCTCAGTGGAAAAGTACAGGGACTGGAAGGCCTCTTGTTACAGGTAGTGGAGTCAGGAAGTCCAACGTCAGGGCCTCAACCAGATAGAATGATTGGGGTTCCAGGCACAGCTGGAGCCCCGGGGGAAGCTTAGGCTCAACCCAGTGGCATAAATGGAGACGTTTAGGGCTGGGCTGTGACATGACAGGTGGTCACCTGAGGGTGGTTTCACTGGCCCTGTGACAGTGCAGCCAGACCACCTCCCAACCCAGCCCTGAGGGAAGCTGTTAGACCCCCCTTTTCCTCAGCCAGGACTTCTCAGGCCAAGGGCTTTGTAGCCATTACTGAGCAGCAGTGGGTCTGTTGGTGCTGTTGGTCCCCAGAGGATGCCTTTGGCATGTTGTCCTTCCCCTTAGAATTCAGGGGTACAGAGTGGGAGGAGCAGGGACTTGGGATTTGGAGTCACCTAGCCCTGGATTTAATTTCTGTCCCCACCATTCACTGTGTGGCCCTCAGGTACCTGAATGATTCTGGCCTCAGAGCTCTGACCCATAAACTGGGGGTGACATGCGTACTACGGCAGGAGTGAGCTTTCAGGAACGTGGTGCGCCAGCATGGTGTGCCACACCCAGCGCATTGCACACATGGGCAGTGGCAGTGGGTGGATGTTGTCACCAGAGTTGACCTTGAAAGTCACACCATCTCACCAAGGCTGGAATCCTGTGAGCTCCAGTTTTGCCAGGCAGTGCTTTGCGCACTGAGTTTTAATGCACCCTGGTGCAGCTGGTGGCCTGAGGCTGGTTGTCTCAGGTGGCAGTAGTCCTAGCCTGTGTTCAGGTGGCAAGAGCCTTCAGGAGGAGCACAGGAACCACCTCTGTCCACCATTCGCCCCATAAGCCCAGCCTGCAAAATGAGCCTGAAGGAATCCATGTCTGAAAGCATTGCCCCCCCCCAATATTTTGGTGGAAATGGATATTTGAGTTGGGAGGGGCAGCCAGCGGCCTAGCAGGGCCATGCGTGCCCTGAGGCTCCTTCCTGCCTGGCCCCAGCCCTGGGGCTGTCCTCAGTGAGGCAGCGTTGACTCCGCTATAGAAAGCCAGTGCTTGGTACCAAAAAAAAAAGAAAGAAAGAAAGAAAGCCAGTGCAAAGCCACCTTCCCCGCAGATAGGGCCGACCATAGGAGCTAGCCGGTGATGCTTGGCCAAGCGCCTGGAAAGTGCTGGAGACTCCACCCAGCACAGGGCCCGTGGGAGTCCTCCAGCTTGGAGGGGTTGCTCTTCTGCGAGTTCTTTGGATTCCTGTGTATTTGAAATGTTTGCCTTCTTCTCAGGACTTGAGCTTGTGCTTTGCCCACCAGAGACCAATACCACGCACCCACACACTGCGCTTCCTAGACCACCCCAGTGACCTGGTAATTAAAGCTGCACAGGGCTTTTGGAAGGAAGACTGTGTTGGAAATCATGCTCCACTGTAATTCAAGAACAGGTTTCTTTATGGAGGGACACAGTTGGTTTCAGGCACATGTGGAAAAGTAAAAAACAAGCCCATAATTTTGGCAGGGCACCAAGGGCCAGATGTTAAACGTACTGACCACAGGATGGCTACAGTTATCGCTCACCAGCCTGAATTCAAAATGTTATCTTAACCACCATTTCTACCTGTTCCTTTCTTTCTGCCAGGTCCCCAGCCTATGTGAAGATCTCCTGTCCTCTGTTGACCAGCCACTGAAAATTGCCAGAGACAAGGTGGTGGGGAAAGATTACCTTTTGTGTGACTACAACAGAGATGGGGACTCCTATAGGTGAGCTCACACCCAGCAGTGCCACAGGGCCAGGCGACGGTGCCTGCTGCTGCAGCACCGGAACCCTGGCCACCCGCCCACCCACCCATCTCTCTGTCCCATCCTCTCTTCCTTCTCTTTCCTTCTCTCCCACTGGTTGTTATCCTGTCAACAAGCAGGTATGTGCAGAGCGCCTCTGTCATCGCCTCACGACTCTCAGTGTGGGGGGAGGGGCAGTGTGCGTGTGATGGGCACCCTGAGCTCAGGCAGGCTCTGTGTTAAGGGATCTAGCTCTGTCAGATGTGCACCACCACCAGGCTCAGGCTATAAATAGCTAAGTGGACCCTAGTGCCTGCCTTGGGGGAGACAGGCAGTAACTGGTGACTGTGTGGTTGATCATGCAGCCTGTCCAGGGATTGGAGATGGCACAGAGGAAGCCATGGTCGACTCCAGAAGGACCTGGTGAAGGAAGCAATGTCTGAGCTAGCCTTTTTGCTTTGTTTGTTTGTTTGTTTCAGTGTTGGGGACTGAAACCAGGGCCTCACAAACACTCCATTGCTGAGCTACATCCTCGCCCTTTTTAGTTTTTATTTTGAGACAGGGTCTCACCAAGTTGCTGAAGCTGGTCTTGGAACTTGCAATCCTCCTGCCTCAGCCTCCCAATTGCTGGGATTGTAGGTGTGTACCACTGTGCACCACCGTGACGGATTGATCTAGGTTTTTAAGGGGTGTGGAAGTTGTTTGTAGGAGTGGGAATCCCTAAAGCAGTCCTGTATCTCCACGATATATTGCAGTGGTCACCTGCTTTGAGAATGGAGGAGGACATGGTGTGCTGCAGTTTTAGTAGAGGCCACCTGGGCTCAGTGCTGGGGAGGGTGCCAGGGGTCCAAGAAGTAGAAGTGTAGCCAGGCACAGTGGTGCATGCCTGTTCCCAGCGGCTCGGAAGGCTGAGACAGGAGGATCGTGAGCTCAGAGCCGTCCTCAACAAAAGTGAGACGCCAAGCAACTCAGTGAGACCCTGTCTTAAGTAAAACACAAAATAGGGCTGGGGATGTGGCTCAGGGGTCGAGTGCCCCTGAGTTCAATCCCCAGTACCAAAAAAAAAAAAGAATGACCTGCAGTCAGCCTGCATGGGCTCCAAACCAGTGCTGCTCCCTGGAGCACTAGGACTTTGACAAATCACTTATTGTCTCTGGTTTGTTTTCTTGTCTATAAAACAGAAATAATAAGCCGGGCGCGGTGGCGCAAGCCTGTAATCCCAGCACTTAGGGAGGCTGAGACAGGAGAATCGTGAGTTCAAAGCCAGCCTCAGCAACGGCGAGGCGCTAAGCAACTCAGTGAGACCCTGTCTCTACATAAAACACAAAATAGGGCTGGGGATGTGGCTCAGTGGTCGAGTGCCCGAGTTCAATCTCCAGTACCAAAAAAAAAAACTAGAAATGATAGTCCTCACTCATGCAGCCGAACACGCAGTGGCATGTCCTGTGACATGCTCTGAGTCTCTCTCCTCTGGGGTCTGTATCCTAGTGAGGAAGCCAGACAGCACACACACAAATAATACAGACTCTGAAGTTGCTGCCAAAGAAAACAGAGGACAGGAAGGAGAGACAAGACGGGGGACAGGAAAGGCTCACCTATGAGTGAAAGGATTCAACCAGGGGCTGAGGTCGTGGCTCAGTGGTAGACCACTTGCCTAGCATGTGTGAGGCACTGGGTTCGATTCTCAGCACCGCATAAAAATAAATAAATAAAATAAAGGTACCATGTTCATCCACAACTATAAATATTAAAAAAAAAAAAAAAAAAAAAAAGAATTCATCCACACACAGGTCCAGCCGAAGAGCTTTGCTGGCATTAAGTCCCTGCATGGAGATGAGCTTGCTGGGTCGAGCTGGGAGAGGACCTGAGTTGAGGCAGTGAGGCCGGGAGAGGAGATTAGAGGCTCGGTGGGGCAGACACACAGGACCTGGCAGGCCAGGCCAAGGCTTCTTAGGGAAATGAAAAGAAATAGCACACCTAAAGTGCTAATCAGCATAGAACTCGTCATATATTTAAAAGGTTTAATCAGTACGAACTTTTTAAGAGATTAAAATCATATTCTTTCCTATGTTCCAGTGGATGTGAGGTAGAATGTGTCAGTTGGCCTGTTCCAGGCCGGAGACTGGGGTAGAGATATGGGGAGCAGGGTGTGACTGTGATGGGTGCCAGCTGGTGTGCAGGTGGGCGCACGGTGGGGAGGGTGGGTGTGAAGGGTGCTGCCGGGCTTTGAGCCTGACAGCCAGAAAGTGGGGCTGCTGTTGATAGAAGGTAAAACAACTCCAGGAAGAACTGGTTTGGGGACACTTCATGCTTGAGGTGCCCTTGGATCAAAGTGGAGATACCAGGTGGGCATGAATACACAGTTGAATTTCTGGAGAGGGGTCGGGGCTGGAGAGCAGGCTGGACGTCCTGCATAGAGCTGGTGACGCAGCCCTGAGCAGGTGAGGTCACAGCAGTGTCCAGGGATGGTCCTCAGGAGCCTCCGAGGAGGTGGGAGGAACAACCCCTTGGAGGGAGAGGTCCAGTGACCATGGTAAGTGGTCTGACGGGCCAGGGAGCTTGGGCTGGGGGATGCCCTCCCGGGCATGGGCCTGAGTCTTCCTGGGAGAGGCAGTCCTTGAGCCGAGTCTTGTCTAATTGTTGAGCCGTTTCTTTCCCCTGGAAAGCCCTAGGTAAGGCAGCAGCGTGAGGCAGCCGTATGACCCGTGGAAGCTCGGGATCGTGTCCACTCCAGGCCAGGCTCCCCAGCTCAGCAGCCCCTCCAGGGTGCCCCCGCAAGGCACCCGAGGGCTCTGGGGATCTGAGCCTTCACAGAGAAGTGTGGGTGTTGGGGCAGAGGCTGTCCTCTCTCCCCTTCTCAGTATGAAACTTCAAGGTCTTCTGACTTTCTCCACACATTTCCATCCTGTGTTTGATCGTTTGCTTAAATAAGATCCTTATGGTGTGACCGCTGCCAGCAGCACTGTTTGAAACCTGTTAGCTGAAACAAAAGGCTTTCTCGGGGGAAACGAAAGGCCTGACTTTTGCAGTCTAAGCGTTCCTGTCCATCTGTCTTCTCTCAAATGGCCTCCATTTAAGCTCTTAAATGTGTTCTGAGTGCCCCTTCAACTAAGAATATTCTGGGTAATGTTATGATTTTTCCCCCAGCTACAATTACCCTGGCTCCAGGACCAACAGCTTGAAATGCTGCGTCTGTGAGCTGTAAGAATTGTGAGTTACAGACTTCTTGAAAATTCCAGGACCCCAGTCTGCAAGAGGATGGGCTCTTGTGTCTCCTCAGGTTGCCTTTAAATGAGAGTCATTGTGGACAGGTCTTCAGGCCCAGGGACAGTGACAGCCCTGTAACTGTGGGAATGAGAGTCTCAGAGGAGGCGGCAGAGGTGGGAGTTCAGGTTCCCACTCCCGGCTTGCCCTTGTGCCCCCTGTGGGAAGCAAGCCTCGCTTACATGTGAGTGGTGGTGGCAGTGACAGCTTTCGGCTGCCCTTGTCTCTGAGATCTGATGAGAGACTTTGAGATAGATCTCACAGTATTCCCAGGCCGGTCTCCATCCTGAGCTTCAGTGACCTTCCTGCCTCAGCCTCCTGGGCAGCTGGAACCACAGGCACGTGCAGCCATGTCCAGCTTTGTTTGTTCATGCATGCATGTCCCTGAGCAGGACAGATAGTCGCGTCTCTGCAGGGGACACTGCAGCGTCCTTTCTTCCCACGCCCTGCTGTAGGGGTCTGGCAGCATTCGCGGCCGCTGACGCTGCCGGGTGCCGGGGCAGAGAGTACGGGCCCTCTTCCTCAGAGACTCCTGCAGGCTAGGCAAGACAAAGGCCCCAGTGTGGCAGTGTGACAGTCAACATCTGGGTGGAGGGAGTGGTCACTTCTGCTTTTCAGGGGAAAGTGCAATTTTTTTGTTAATGCTTTTTAAGGAGCATGGGGTTGAGGCCATGCGCTGCTCTAGGTGCTGAGAAACCAGTGGAGAGCAAGACAGGAGAGGCCTCTGCCTCAGAGCTGGAGCCCGAGAGCTGGCTACTAGATTTAAGCTCATTCAGAGAACACAGGATGAGGATGCCGCCCCCTCGTCTCCCCAGCCCATCTCCAGTACCCAGAAGCCATGTGTGGCTCATGGCTGTCTTGTCAGCCAAGGCAGGTATAGAACATTCCCATCCTCATAGAAGGTTCCATCTGGTGGCAATTTTCCAAGGATGAACTGGCAAGTTTGAGGACAGGAGCCAGCATATACGCCCGAGCTCAGGAAGGGAGAGGAGGCACCTCTGCCCAGGCCACCTGGGTCCTGGCTTGTGTATGCACAGCCAGTGTAACTATGAGCTCGTGCTGGTCCTGGGGCTGGTCCTGGGACAGCCAGGGTGTTTCCCATTGTGCGGAGTCTCCACTGGCTCTGTGAGCAGGGTGGACACAGCAGCTTGAAAAAAGGAGCTCCCAAGGCTCCTGCTCTGTGGTGGGCGTGGCCAGCCACTGCTGCCTGGAGACCCTTGAGGGGCTGTGCACAACAACTTTTCTCTTTGTGGCGCAGCCCCTGAGAAGGAAGGGACTTTTGCCTGAGGACACTTAGTCTAGTTCTGTTCTCGGTGAGATCTGCTAACACAGCTGTCTGACCAAGCCTCGGTTACCAGGAAGAAAGACACCTGCGCATGGAATTCCTTAAAACTGGGGCTTGGAGGTGATAACACCTCTAGGCATCAGTCCCACATCGAAAGGGTCTGGAGCCTCCACTGGTGAGAAGGTCTGTGGTCGTGGGGAAGCAGGCAGCATGGTTCCTGGTGGCAGGAACACGGTGGCATTCATGCTCAAGAGCAGAGTGGCTTCTCCCAAGCCCCCTCCTGTCTCCTCCTCATTCCTTCACCTTTCTTTCTTTTTTTTTTTTTAAATATTTTTTTAGTTGTAGATGTACACAATGTCTTTATTTTATTGCTTTGTATGTGGTGCTGAGGATCGAACCCAGGGCCTCACGCATGCGAGGCAGGCGCTCTCCACTAAGCTACAATCCCAGCCCCTCCTTCACCTTTCTAATTCCACTCCTTTCTCTCAGCACCCAACCCTGTGAATGCCACCTGCAGGAACTAAGGAGTGGACCTTTTCCTTAGGTCCTTCCTAGTTCTGTGTGTGACTAAATGCTTTCCTGATGGACCAAAATACATTCTAAGAAATGCTGTAAGTCTTTGTACTGGGAAAAGAGAGGCTGGCTCTCACTGTGTCCATCTTCATGTACGGGTAGCCCTTGGGTGCTGGGAAGCTGCCCTCTGCCACCGGCAGCACATGTGCTCGGTGTTTCTAATGTCTCCAGCATCTCCCTGTGGATCTGGCTTTCTTGCCTGCTTCTAGCTGATGATGCTCTTACTACTTCCTGTGTAAGGTCTTGGGAGCAGTTTATCTAGAGCCGCTAGCAGGTCAGGGAGGTGGGGACATCCACTGATCACTACGATGAGGAACAAGGAGGAAACACAGAGCGGGAAGGCGAAGGCTGGAGTGCTGAACCCCTCTTGTAGGCCAGGCTGCCACCCGGGCATTTGACACTCTGTCCCTCACAGCGTCCCTATGAGTAGCAATGGAGGGGCGAGGTCAGACCAAGGCACCTGCTACTGTTAGGCAGTTGGTGAGGGGGCTGCTCGGTGTGTCCCACGCTGGGCCTTTGCTCTGCTCATCTCCAGAGAGCCCTCTTGGTTGCCAGGGCCTGGAGGCATCTTTGCTGTAGGTAATGGCTTTGCCTCTAAAATTTCAGGTGGGCTGGGGCTCAGTGACCACCTCTCCCTGGACTGATTCATGTGACCACCTCCTCCTTCCTTCTCTCCAGGTCACCGTGGAGTAACAAGTACGATCCTCCTTTGGAAGATGGGGCCATGCCATCTGCTCGGCTGAGAAAGCTAGAAGTGGAGGCCAACAATGCCTTTGACCAGTACCGAGACCTGTGAGTGGCTCCCTGCCCTTGCACTTGACTCTCGAGGTTTGAGGGGGAAGCCCTAATGAGTGGCTAGGCCAGGCTATCTGGATCTGTTGCCTGATTCACCTGACCAAAGGTCGGGACCACCCCTGGCAGGGAGAGGACACCAGATTTTTAATTGAGTTGGCTCTTGAAATCACTCAGCCACAAAATGCCACCTTCTTCTGACTTAATTATGTGTCACTCTGTGTGACAGTTTGTAACCACAGCAAGCACCGTTGGGATATACCTGTTGTGTGCAAGATGTTTTGTGCCAGATGTTTTGTGTACGTATGGTCTTAAGTCCTCACAAATGTCACAGCCGCGTTAGTCCCCATATTTCAGATAAAGAAACTAAGGTGCAGAACGGTTTAGGTGCTTGTCCAAGGCAAGGGCAGAGCCAGGATTCATCCTTAGATCCAGTTCCCGAGACCTGCTTTTTGCCACACTGCAGACTAGGGTGACCTTGGGGGCCTGCTGCCAGCTCAACTGCTGGGCAGGACAAGTCGAGGACTCAGGCAGTGGAGCTGCAGCAGTCCCCTCCAGACTGGCAGCTCAACCCTGAGTCCATCCAGCCTTGGCCCCTGCCTTGAGAAGGTGCTGTTGCTGATCTGTTTAGATTGGTTTCTGCTTCTGTCTAATCCTTCCTGCCATCCCACACCACCAAAAAGATGGGTAACTTACTTAATCACTTGTGAGGAAAGGCTTCAGCGGAGACTGACCAACCTCTGAAGTGGTGAATTCTCTACTGAAAATGTGACACAACTGTTCAACACGCAGCACTAACGGTATCAGTCCCCTCCTCCAGGATGTGGGTTGGCGCGCTTCCTCCCACAAGGGGCTGGACAGAGCACTTTAGGCTTTGCAGGCCACCAGGGACATTCTTTGTTTTTTCTTTTTTTGTCTGTATAACCCTTAATAAATGCACAAGTTACCTCCCCAGCTTTGAGGAGGGTGGGATTTGGCCCTGGGTGTGGAGTTATCCGACTCTGGTCTTGAACGTAGGCAAGAAAATGAAAATAAGAAGCCGGGCGCGGTGGCTCAAGCCTGTAATCCCCGCACTTAGGGAGGCTGAGACAGGAGAATTGCGAGTTCAAAGCCAGCCTCAGCAATGGCGAGGCGCTAAGCAACTCAGTGAGACCCTGTCTCTACATAAAACACAAAATAGGGCTGAGGATGTGGCTCAGTGGTCAAGTGCCTCTGAGTTCAATCCCTAGTACCAAAAATGAAAATAAGAGGGCTGGGATTGTAGCTCAGTGGTAGAGCGCTTGCCTCGCATGCGTGAGGCACTGGGTTCGATCCTCACCACCACATAAAAATAAATAAATAAAGATATTATACCCATCTACAACTAGAAAAAAATTTAAAAAAAAATGAAAATAAGAGAAATGAAGCATCAGAACAGCTGAAGCTGTCGTCAGACAGGAGGCTGGGGTGCTGGGGACTGAACCCAGGGCACACTGAGTGAGCTGCATCCCAATCTTCTTTACTTTTAATTTTGAATCCTGAGTCGCTGGGATTACAGATGTGTGCCACAGTGCCAGGCTAAAAAATGTCTTTCAAAAGCTGGTTTGGGATGGAAAGGGATACTTACCAAGGGATACTAACACACAGACCAGGCCTAGTGGCCCACACCTTTATTCCCAGTTGCCCTTTCATGTTGATAAGTGGGCTCAGGCAAAGGAAAGATCCCTCTGAGGGAGAAGGAAGCTCATCCAACTCTGCCTCGTGCCTGCTGGCTGTGGTCACTCTGGGCTGCTACATGAGAGCCAGGCCTGGTGGGAGATACCTGGATCCTCAGGTAGATTCCCGCCCGTGCCAAAAGGAAAAGGCATGACTGAGAGTAGCCGCCTCCAGAGCAGGACAGACCCAGTGCTGTGCCAGGAGGGCTGAGCAAGCGAAGCTGCTATTCCCAGAGCCAGCTCCAGATTGAAACTGGCCTGTGCCCCACCAGTTGGGACAGTCCCACTGTGTTGGGATTCCTGGATCTTTTGGATTTTGCAGAGTTAAGACTATGTGGCTTGTGCTGGGACCCCTCGACCACTCATCAGATGATGCAGAGCAGCCAGACTCAGCCCTTTCAGGGGTCAGAGTCCTTCTTGAGGGGGAAGGGAGCTGCTGTGAACTTTCAGTGAATTGCTGCTTTATGGACTACACTTTCTTTCTACCAGAAGGCCACACTGGACTCTCACAGAGACTTGACATTCACATGTGCACCCAACTCCCCCATACAGACAGCAGGAGGCCCCAGTACCCTGACCCTGCTGTCTGGAAGTGTGTACGCAGGCTTCAGCAGCGCGTGTGCAATAATGAGTCAAGCTCCATACCTCCCTCCCTGTCCCTTGTCAAAAGCCCTTTAACCTTGTCCTTAGCTCTTGAGTTTCTCTGTGGAAGGAGATGGCACTGAGCACATGAGGCCTGGGGTGGAACTACAGTCCTCACCAGGTAGTCTCAGGCCCCAGCTTTGATCTCTGGGTCTGTTAGGGCTTTGACTTTGCAGGGAATTGGAGCTAATAACCCACATGTGGGATTGGTGTGGTCAATGACGAGGCTGGGTCTAGGGACAGCTGGTTCTCAGGCCCTCTGGCTTATAATTCCCGTGGGGATTCCTGTGGCATCCTCCTCTTCCTGGCCTGCATACAGCATTTCTCAGTTATGGGCTGAGGCCAGCAGCTGGGAGTGTGGCTTTTCCCCCAAAGTGGACAGAAGGCAAGTGGAGGTCCAGGAAGCTGAGCTGGGTGTCCAGCGTAGCTTCCTTTAAAACCATCTGGTCTTCTCTGCACTGGCGCTCCCTACCGTCATTGGTTCCTTCCTTAGCCAGCCCTCTGCAGAGAAGGAACACAGTGTCCTTTCCCCATGAGAACGTCTATCAAGCAGCTATTGACAGCACTACCCAGACAGCCCTGTGTTTCGATCAAGAAGGTCACGTTGCTGAAAGTGCTGGAGATGTCGGGCGTATTTTGCTAGAGTATGAGGCTTGGGCAACAGAATCGCCTACCCTGCGTCATCTTGAATTTCCTTGCTTCACCCTGGTCCCCCGGCGACTCCGCTGTCCCACCCCTCTCTCCCAAGCCCCAGGACGGCTTTCACGTCACAGTCTGCTTGCGAGGCCCAAGCATAGCGTAGCTTCTTGGTCATAGACCCTCATCCCTTGACCTGAATGATCCTTCTTTTGGGAGAAAGACCTAGAAATGAAGCCTCCAATGCAAGACACGTGCTCACAGCTGCCAGAGAAATCAGAGTGAGCCATGGGCCTGCTGCGAGCTCCCAGCACTTGGGCTCTTCGGGTTCTAGAGAAGACAGGAAGCCTATCTTGCTCCAGCTTGCTCTCTGGGTCTCACCTGGCCTCCATCGGCCGGGTTCTGCCTGAGACCAGCTGTTCTATCCAAAGGAGCTGGCACCATTCTCTTCCAAAGGTGACAGCTGCCATCCTTGCCAGCCATCGTGCCCCATGCCCTGCAGTCCTGGGCCCTTGGCTTGGAGCAGATAATAACCTTGAAACATGCGGTTGTAATTTATTGGCCTTACAAGTTAATTTTAGTGGGCGTGTATGCAATTGATAGAAATCAAAACTTAATGAAGGCCAGAGTCTGGGGGGTGGAGGAACAGGGCATGGAGGCATTTTGTGTTCTTCCTTGTTCTGGGTTTGAGATAAATTTAAAAAGCATTAATTAGCTTTTCTAATCAACCTTCCTTGTCTGGAAGAAGTTTACAGAGTAAAACAAAGCCGGTATGCCTCTGGCAGTCCCAGAAGCCCAGGGCTCTCTCCAGAAGCACCCAGGGTGCTTAGTAAATGGGCCTTCTCAGGCTTCACCTCTGTAGTTGTGACACTTGAGCTACCCTGGCCCAGGAAGAGTGGGACACCCATATTAGTACATGAAGCTTGTCGTCTTGGTCTCTCCATGGATTCCTGAAACTGTATGTTCCCAGCCCCTGGGTACCTAGGGGTGACATGAGCACTGTTTTAGTACTGAGTGGAATTGCAGATGGCGGGCACTGGAGGACGGGTCTGAGAAAACCTGCAGAAGTGTGAAAAGTAGTAGCTGAGATACACAGGGCCTCCCAAGCAGGAAGCCCAGACCCTCACCATTGAGTCTGCGACCAGACCACAGAACAGGGAAGACCTTGGCTTTAAAAGGGATTTGGACTTGAGGCTGTTATGCTGAGGGGCTTGTGTCACCCTCTGAGCTGCTTCCTTGCCCCTCCTATGGGGCTGGGAGGCTGTCGGAGGCATCTGCCCCTGCAACCCTTTGCAGCCACACGCACCCTGGGGCTCCCAGGGCAGCAGCATATTGGATCACACAGCAGCCATCTGTAGAGACTCCTCTCTCTCTGCTCACAGTGGTGGGTGTGGGCTGTTTGGGCGGCAAACGTAGGAAGTGGCCCCACTGTGTGGTGTCCTAGCTGTGCTGGAAGGCTGTGCTTGGCCACCAGCCACAGCAAGATCTCGGGTAAAGCTAGCTGGAAATCAGAGTCCCTGATTCCTGCTCAGTCCACCCTGAGGCAAGGTGAGGACACCTGCAGGCCGCCCTCTGGTAGTGGCGGTCACTTAGCACACCTTTCCCGAGACCCTGGCAGGGACGGGGCACATCCTGGCTATGGCTAGGGCGTTGGCCCAGCCCTGCTCCCTCAAGGCCCTTTCTCAGCAGGCCTGAAGCCAGCCAGTAAACAAGCACTGCGGATCCCCGAGGGCCCCAGGAGGCAGGGGGCCTGCAGCCCCCTGCAGGGAAGAACTGACTGAGCAGGCTTGGGGCTTGACCTCCAGGAGGCCTCCCCACTGCTGGGACGGTGGTCAGTCGAGTGCCTCCTGCCTTCCAGGAGTCTGATGTTTTAATGCAGCTTAAATAAACACACACAGCCCTGGGTGCCCTCTCCATGCAGCCTCCTCTGCTCTTCGCCAGCATTGCCCTGGGGGGCTCCTGCCTGGGTGCGCTGTCCCTCAGCAGGTGTGGCGTTGTGTCCCTCATCCCAGTAACTTGGCCCCAAGGACAGCACTGTGCCAGGTCCTGTGCTTCCGAGTGCATCCTCAAACCTCAGCCACTCTTGAGGCCACACAGCCACACACTTGGTGGGGGTGGTCAGGGCAGTACCCTGAGTCGGGGGCAGCCTGTGTGGACCGTTCCAGGTGGTTGTGGTCCAGCAGGTAAGGCTGCGGCGGGGCCTAGACTGTGGGGAAGATACAGACCTGGGTGTCATTCTGAGGACTCTCAGGTACAGCACTGGTGGCCAGAGATGACAAGAGCTGAGGTTTGAGGCCCTAGGGCTTTCTGCCTCCAGAGACCTCTGTCTTGGGAGGCAGAGTCCCGCTTAGGGTGGGAAAGCTAGGAGCAGAGTCACACAGGCAGCCAAGAATGTGCAGGAAAATTCTAGAGCTGAAAGGGCCACCGGCCATAGCACTTCAACCCTCCTCTGCCCCTCACATTGGCATATGTCCTTTCTTTGCCCAGAAGTGGGACTCTTGTGGATCTAAAGGTCTCCTGAGGGATCTTGTGATAGGCACCACATGCCCTAGGGATAGCAGGGAGACACCAAGGTCATCTCTGGCTTTCAGCTTGTGGGGGGTCTAATTCATGTTGGGTTTATGTTCTGCTCGTCTCCAGCCGTGAGAGGGCCTCAGAGCATACACACCCCGCCTGCCGTGGCTCTTTCTGCCTTAGCCTTGGGCCTGCACAGAAATCCTTGAAGCAATGTGGACCCCAGGCTCGCTGCACTTTGTCATCTTAACCGAGCAGGGAGACGATCTGGAGAAGCTCGGGAGCTGGGGGCGTGCAGTGGAGCCTGCCTCTAGCTCTCCACTGAGCTTCCGCTCTCGTGACCCTCCTTTTAAGTGAGTAGCTGCTACAGTTCCCAGAGCCCCTAAAGAGGAGCTAGACAGGAGAGGCCAGCGAGTTGCCCTCTCTGGGGACTAGTGACAGCACCATGTAGCCTCTTCATCTGGTGTCCTGAGGCTGCCTTGTTGTGCACTGTCTGCTTTTCCTCTGCTAAAAGAAAGCTAAATGGAAAACAGGAGTGGGGAAAGCACGTTTTCTTGTAAACATGATCCACCACGTCAGCAGGGCTCTGGATTCCTGGGTTCCTGTGACCATCTGGCACACAGTCACGCTTGGGTTTCTGCAGTTTTACATGCTGAGGCAAAATGCCCCCTGGAAGCAGGGACCAGCACCCTCCCGTGGTCAGGATCTTGTCCTGCCAGAGCCTCTGCAGTCCCCTAGCTGGGCTGCCTCCCGGGCTCCTGTGATGGAAGGCTGCTAGGTGGAAGGATCAAGGTCTCTCAGAGGCCTTTTGAGGTGGAGGCTCTGCTGCCAGAATTCCCAGTGTGGGTGTCAGTGGTGTGCCTGAGTTCCTGGCACCTAGTGGACTCCTCGCTCTTCTCCTCCTCCTCAAGGTGGCAGTGGCTGTGTGTGCGTGTTTAACTTGCAGGCTGAAGCTATCTTGCACACTATGATGCTCCCCCCACAGCTGGGACGTCTCACAAAGCAACTCAATGTGGGGCAGGACCACAGGGATTGGGGCCAGCCACGCCAGACGTCTCGTCCCAGCTGCCCGCTCCTCAGCTCTCTGACTTGGGCACGTTCCCTTATCTCTCTGGTATGCAAGACTCCTGGTCCAACGTGGGCCCTCAAAAGTGGCAGCTTTGGGTGATAGTGATGGCTTCAAAGCCCCAGAAATCTTCACCATGGACTTGCTCACAGGATGGCTGAACAGGGCCTGCGCCTTCCCATGTGCAGTCCACAGGCAGGGCACTCATGGTGGTGCTGGGTGTGGGGGCTCAGTCAAAGCACAAAACCAGAGACCGGAGCAGAACAGCAGCCCCTCCAGCCCTGCCATTGTTTCCAGAGAGGCCTTCATTAGTTTTCTTTAAGTAAAAAAAAGCCTCATAAAGAGCGGCTGTAAAGAGCAGCAGCCGTGGTCCAGATGTGCACTTGTAAGTGCAACTGGCATTAAAGTCGCACATGCCTAAGCTGATCGGTATGTTTGCTCAAGGGATTGTTGCACCTGTGTGCGCTGGAGGAATTTCCGCACATACCTGTCCCTTGTACACCGGCAAACTCTGGGACACTTCCCCTAAACTGGTGAAAACAGCTGGTCTCAACACAAACAAGGGGGATCAGGTTTCAGCCTCAAATGTGGACAGGGCAGCCTAGAGGCCCAGTGTTGCTCCTTTTCTGTTTGTGTGGAGCCAAGTCTGGCCTCCTGGCTATGGGGATGGGACCCTGCTCACACCGCGCAGCACCTTAGGTTTCTGATGGGACACTTCCTGGGCATTTCAGAACCTGTCAAGGCTGTTGTCCCCCAGCCCTGCCTGGAGGGACAGGCACCAAGAGGCTCCTCCCTCCTGTCTCAGGGAGCTTTTTCCCAGAGGCACCCTTGCTCGCAGGCCATAGAAAGAGCACTGCCGTCCAGCCCCTTGTCTTCGTGGCTTTTTGCAGCTCTCTGGACTCTGCTGGTAGCCGGTAGCCAGGCCTCAGATGCCTCTCCAAGCAAATTGGAGTTTTCCCCCTTTTCCTGGAGTAGAGTTGAATATTCCCCATCTGTGGGGACCAGGTGCCCTTTTTATGTTGTAAGGATGTTTAAGATGATCAGGAAAACACACTACTGCGGTAGCTGGAGGCTGGGAAGGAACCAAAATGTACTGTCTCTGGCCCAGAACCTCGGCCACCAGTGGGACGGCACGGTCTCTGGGTTTTATTCTCCCCTCCTGCTGTACAGTTGGTCCTCAAGCCTGGGAGCTGTGCCTGTGTGACCTCGTCCTCACCATCTCCAGTGTGAGAAGTCCTTCATGGCCACTTGCCACAAGTCTTGCTCCTGCTATTTGTGGAGGGAGATTTCAGAAACAGAAGAGACTACATCCGTGATGCAGGGGCATGATAGGAAGTAGGGAAATCTTGTGAGATCTCACAACTTTGGACTTCCTGAGAGCTGGGACTGTGAGCTTGGCACTAAATGACAGAGGTTTCCACCTGGGTGGATTTTACCGACAGTTTTAGTCTAGACTCCTCAGGGTGCATCTCGGACAGCCCACCTCATCTGTCCCCTGAGACAGCCTGGCAGGTCCCCTGAGTCCTGTCTTGGTACTGCCCCCTACTTGGAGGAAGGGCAGAGAGCTAGTGCATGCTGCCTGGATGCAGTTACATTCTCCTTTGCCATGACTCCTCCCTTCACATCTGTTCCCAAGCACGACAGCCTCTGAGGAAGATGGCCTGGATAGATTATGGATGACAGTGGACACAGAGTCCCAGAAGACAAATAGAAATGGTAGAGCCATGCCTGTGAGAATGATGTAGAATGGATCTGAGTGGAGAGTGATCTGGGGTCCCGTCCACCAAGTTCTCAAGTGTGGGATGGGAGACAAGTCCCTGGTAACACATGGGACAGCATTCCCGGCTCAGTGTGTCACATCAGCCATGTGTTGCTGCAGGAATGCTGGCTGGGCCAAGTCCATGGGGGAGCAGCAGCCCCTCTGTCAGCCAGGTGCTGGTGCATGAGCTTTCAAAGGTGAGGGTAAGTGTTGCTCTCTGTTCTCCTGCCTAAGAAAGACGCTGTCTACCTGGAGGTGCTGAGTGTCCAGAGCGGACACTCGTCATCATGGCTCACAGGGGATAATAAAAGAGTAGGAAGGCCAGAAAAGAAAACTTGGTATTTTTTTTTTTTTTTTAATTTTAATTTTTTGGTACTGGGGATTGAACTCAGGGGTACTCAACAACTGAGCCACATCCTCAGCCCTATTTTGTGTTTTATTTTCGTTGCTGAGGCTGGCTTTGAACTCGTGATTCTCCTGTCTCAGCCTCCCAAAGTGCTAGGATTACAGGCGTGTGCCACTGCGCCCGGCTTGGGGTTTTCATAAGCCATCTTTAGATGTATGAAAGGACCTTTGAGGATAGGCCATGAAGTTGTTTTGTGTGGCTCTAGAAGACAGGAGATAGAAGTTTTCATTCAAGTCCAGAGAGAACTATTTGAGTTCAAAACAAATGCTTGCCTTGGCAATGTGATGGAGTCCCTGTCACTGGAGGTGTGCGAGCAGGGCGTGGACGGAGACTTAAGAGGTTTAGACCCCACCCTGTGGCACTCAGGATCTACCTCCTGTGGCCCCGGATGCAGCCATAGACCCTGGAGGTTAGAGCTGGGAGGGACCCTCTGACCAGTTCCTTGATTTTATAGATGAGAAGATATGAATCAGCCCTCATGCCATCCACTTTCTGGTTAATAAAGGTGACCCCAGAGGAGCCCCTGTTCAGCATCTGCAGAACTTAACCTTCCCGTGCCTCCCAGTTAGGTCTGTGGGCCTCTGTGGGTAAATGTCTCGGGCTGGAGGTCCAAGTCTACAGAGCCTTCTGGCCTGAGCCCAGTCCTCTGATGGTGGCCCCGCCAGGTAACAGCTGAAAGGCCACGTCTGCGTGCATCCCAGAACCGCGGGGCTTGTTTCTGGGCTGGTGCTATAAAGTCCTTCCCAGCTTGTCTGTCCCTTTGGTTGTCTTGTGGTGGCTGTAGCATGAGACTCGCTACCTGCCAGTAGTCTTTGTATGTGAACCTGGAATCAGCCTGTGCCCCGGGAGGCAGCTTGGGGAGGAGTAGAGGCCAGCTTCCAGGCCCACACCAGGCCCGTCGGCCCATCGTGTTTGCAGCCTGGTGTTGGCCAGGGCTGCGGATTGGGTGAGGCCTGTTACAGCTCAGGTTCCCCAAACGAGTTTCCATCCAAGGTCTCCATGTACCTTGGCCGCGAGCACTCCATAAAGCTTTTGGAGCCAAAATATTTTCTTCTTGCTTTTGTGAAATAGGTCATTTTAAGTGTGAGGTATTATGTTTTGCTTTTCCCTCCATTCCCCACAAGTCCTGTGGGGGAAGAATTATGGGCATGGACCCTGTAATGTACGACTTTGGCGTTAATCAACTGGAAGAGCAATTTTTAGGGGAAAATGACCCAGTACTCTATCATTCTTATTGACATACCAGACTTTGAGCTGTTCCAGGTTCAGGGACCTGGTGACGGTGGAGAGCAAACTCAGCCAGATGCCTAGCGAAAGCCCTGCCTTTTGCTCCCAGCCCATCCGGACAGAGGAGTCCCCTGGTGACCTGATCTTTTGGAGGTTGTGAAACCTAATTATAATCGTCATGCTATTTTCAAGTGGTGGGACTTAGAGCTCCAACCACAAATGGCCCATCTCCTTTGTCCCAGCTTCCGAATCCTCTGCAGATCCATTGCCTTAGCAGGTGTCCATCCTTACTGGGCAGGTCTTGGGAGTCACTGGGATTCTTTGTGGAACTAATGGCACTCAGTTGGTAGAGTTTGCTTTCTTTTTTTGGTACTGGAGATTGAACTCAGGGGCACTCGACCACTGAGCCACATCCCCAGCCCTATTTTGTGTTTTATGTAGAGACAGGGTCTCACTGAGTTGCTTAGCGCCTTGCCCTTGCTGAGGCTGGTTTTGAACTCACGATTCTCCAGTCTCAGCTTCCCTAAGTGTGGGATTACAGGCTTGAGCCACCGCGCCCAGCTTGGAGTTTGCTTTCTTTGGACAGCAGCAGCGAGGCACTTCTGCCTCCGCTCCTGGTTGTGCCATGCTTGGTCTGTCCTTCTCCACTCGGGGGCTTTCCTGGAGCTCTCTGAGGCTCCCCGCTTCACAGCCAGTTCCTGTCCAGGTGACTTCTCTAAGGTCTTACTGAGATTGTCCTGTGTTGTCCTGCTCATGGCGAGGCCTTTGAGGAGGTCCTTTGCTGTGGATTCCAGCCCTGTGCTCCCTGACTTTCCACTGGGAAGGGAGGCTGAGAGCAGCCACACTGACATCTCAGGCCTCCACATGGAGCAGGTGTCCTCCTGCCACCCACTTGACCAGAGATCCTGCCGCTGGAACCCTCCAGGCTCTCGCCTCAGGCCTGAGCTGCTGAGCAGTGGTAGTCAGCCCTGGTCTGTTCTCGCTCTGTGGAGCGCTAGGGATTCCTGAAGCAGCCAGCACAGCCTGCTCAGCACTTGGCCACATCGGATCTCTCCTTCCCACTGATGTGCAAGGCCGAAGAGAGGGTCCCTGGCAGTGGCAGAGCCACCTTGTGGAAACAGCATGTTAGCATTTAAACAATATCAGTGCTGTTTGACTCATTAAATACACAAAGGCCAGTAAAGTGCCTCCATGTGTATGCTGTTAGTTCTGGCGAGCGGCTCCTCAGATGGCTTCATGTGGGTTTAGACAACATTTTAGCACATTCTTAAAATACCCACAAAAGCCTTTATGTAAAAACTCATAAATGTGAACCACATAAAAATTATTTTTTTCCTTGTTTCATGTCACTGTGATCAAAGTACAGTAGGTAAGAATAAATCTTCAAAAACTTGTTGAGGTCCCTCTTTAATTAATGCTTCACGCGCAGAGTAAAACCATAAACTGTGTAATGGGGGGACCGTCTGTGTGCCCTGCAGACACCCCACCCAGCCACGCAAGGAGCCGTCCCGACAGTGCTTGCCAGAGAGGCTGGTGTTGCTGGGCAATTCCAGAGCAGCCCTTTCTGATCCCTCTGTCCTCACTCCTTTGTCTTAAAATATCATGTTGAGACTTGTGGCTGCTGGAGTCCCTGGAGGTCCCTCCTGGTACGTGCACACAGGTCCATTCTTGAATTGTTGAGATGTTTGGGCCATACCTGAGCAGGCCAGGTTCCAGCATGCCTGCCACCTCCACAGAGAGCACCCGATTCTCAAGGAGAGGGAACGCGTTCAAAGGCAGAGGCCAGCAGCGTCATCTCCAACCCTGCTGCCATCCATTCTTCATGAGCAGTCAGATCAGCTATCAGTTAGGATCCTGCCCGATAGAATACTGTCCTAGCTATTACAAATGCTTATGGAGCTCACACAGCTCTGGAAAAGTGCTACTGATGAGGTGCCAAGTGAAAAAAGCCGAACTCGACACGGTACCATTGCTGTGCATATGGTTATGGAAAAACTAGGCATCTGGACAAAGAGTGGAAGGGACTGTGGAAAAACCAGGTTTGTGGGACATGTTGATTTAGAGTGTTGTGGGTCAATTTTTAAATTTTCTTATAATGTTCTTGTAATTAGTTTTTTTGGGGGGGGGGTGGATAGTAGCCTCGAGAGATCACAGTTGGGCTTGTGTTGCATGTCCTTCATCTCTGGCATTTGGAAATGAGACCCGATGTCTGCAGCCCACAGGGAAGCAGAGGCTAGCAGAGGGAAGCTGCTCAGAGCGGGAGCCAGGCCACAGCTGGGGCCTGAGTGGAAACGGCCAGTTCCACCTTACACTAATGCGTTGTTTCATTTTTTTCTGGAAGAAAGCAGAACACGAAGGGATTGGGCCAAGGGGTCAAATCTTAGGCCACCTGGTACTTTTGAACTGGTCACCAGATGGTGTGAACAGGGCTGTCAAGCCACCAGGGTTCCTCCTGGTTCCCTGCCGCTCCCCAGGTCCCAGCACACAGATGAGCAGTCCTCTGAGGAGCGGCATTGTGGCTCTGCCTGAAAGCCGACCAGGAGGGTCATCATGTGTTAGAACCAGGCCACCTGTCACCAACAGGAAGGTTCCAAGAAGGCTGCCCTCCTCCAGCCTCCTGAGTTGTTAACTTCTGACCCAGGAGAGTCACCACAACACAGGAGGGCAAGCCAGAAAGCATCCTGAGCTCATGCTGCCCATGCACTACAAAACCTCTTGTCCATCTAGAGGTGACCAAGCCATGTCCACATGACCCAGGAGCATTCCAGAATGGCCTTGTGCGTGCCTGTTGTAGAGCTGGTCCAGAGGAGGACAGCTGCACAGAGGCAGAGGGGACCTCAGCCCTAAACCACAGTACTTCTCTGCTTGCTCCCCCGCTCCGGGGAAGGGGAGTTGTAGAGAGATTGGGAGCAAGGGTGTTTGTGTTCCAGAGCGGGGTCCCTGTGCACCCAGTGCTGGCTGGTGTCCCAGGCTTCACCAGGACGGCCCTGAGTGCTGGGCCCCACGGCGTCTGTCCCTGCATGCTTTGCTCCTCACAGCCCACACTGTCTGAGTGAGGCCCCTTCGACCGCGTAACCAGCACTGGGCTCTGTGTCTGGTACCTCGAGGCACACCCAGTGGGTGCTCACTGAGGGACTCCTGTGTCCACCAGACAGGCCTGCTGTCTTCCACCCGTGCCAGTGGGAGGCAGGCCAGCTTGATGGGGCGGCGGGGGGGGGGGGG
>PVHX01007126.1:0-25113 GCA_004024805.1 Geosciurus inauris | reverse complement strand
GTCTGACCCTCGTTGCACTCTGCACCTGTCACGTACTGACCGCTAGAAAGAGCATTTTAATGTGAAATAGTTTTACGTTTAGGTAAAATTGGAAAACAGTGTAATTGGCCCTTGGCGTCTGCAGTGGTTTGGTTCTAGGACACCCCCCGAACCTCCGTGGATACCAGAGTCCTCCGATGCCCACATGACTCATGTGAAATTCCAAGGCCTGACAACACTGGAGCTCTGCACCCCACCACTCACACGCTCTGCACCCTACCACCCATGCCTGGCACCCCTCTAGCCACGTACTCTACACCCCACCACCCACACACTCTGCACTCACCACCCATGCCTGGCACCCCTCCAGCCACGTACTCTACACCCCACCACCCACACGGTACACACCCCGCACCCCTCCACCCACACACTCTGCACACTGGCATCTGCCACGTGCATTTCTTTATTGTAGAACAGCTTTGTGGAGAGGTAATCCACAGATGCATGTTCATTTTTAATACTTTTATTTTAATGTCAGAAACAACTGATCATTTGTGGGTTACCTTCCTTTATTGTTTTGTTTTGTTCTCAGCAGTTCTGTAATAGGTGTTTTCCCTGTGGTCCACGTTCACATAGCTGGTCCCCAGTCACCCTCAGCAAATCGTTTTGATGAGCACACCACGGGCTTTGGGCTGGCACCTGTCGCGAGCCTGCTGTACATCTGTGGCCAGCCTGTGGGCTGCTGGGCCTGAGGTCCCGTAGGTGGGGCCAGCCCTCCTGGCCTGTTCCCGGAGGTGCCTGCTGTACCGTCCCATCAGGGCTTAGTTGTGGTCACACGGGCTGTGGGCTTTCTACTAAAGAAAGACCTGTGATTCTCTGAGTGATTTCTCAGAACAGAATTGTCACCAGCAGAGTTTGAGGTTCTATGGCAGCTTCTTCAGCCACAGCTGTCAGTTTGGGTCCTTGGTTTTGGGATCCTGAGCTAATGAGCTGCCCTCCTGGCCTTTTCTTTCCCTCTTCCCTTTGATCACAATTGGGCATTTCCCATATTGACTTGGAGCTGAGGAGGAAGCCCTTGTCCCAAGTTGAACCTCTATTTCTGGTTGGTATTTGTAGCAAGTTCTAAAGAACCAACAGGAGAGCCTGGAGATGTGGCTCAGTGGTAGAGCACTTGCCTGGCATGTGCCAGGCCCTGGGTTCAATTCCTGGCCCACACACAAAAACCACCACTACCACCAACAGGAGACTCGGCCTGCCTGTCTGGGGAGGCAGGTGTTGCTATGTTTTCCCATTTCCCTTCTCAAAGTGCCATCCCATCCCAAAAGGTAGAAATATCAGACAGAGTCATTTGCGGTAATGACTACTCCAGTAACAGTGGCTTCCATTGATGGTCTGCTGTGATGGGTCCTCTGTCTGCAGAATGGGAAGCCCAGGGAAGTGTGGTAAGACTGACAAAGACGCAGAGCTCCAACTCCAGTTTATCTTTTTCTTTTTTTAGTATTTTTTAAGATGTTGATGGACCTTTATTTTATTTATTTATATGTGGTGCTGAGGATCGAACCCAGTGCCTCACGCATGCTGGGCAAGCGCTCTACCACTGAGCCCCAGCCCAGCCCCCTCAAGTTTGTCTTTATGACTCTTCAGCTCTTTCTGTTACCCCTTGAAGGCTTCAGCACTGTTCTCTAACTACATCCAGGGATGGACCCTGGAAGCATTGCAGGGAGGGTCCTTAATCCCAGACAGTTGTCTAGGTGCATCCTTGCCAGGTGACAGCCTGGGCCCCAGGCAGATGGTCTGTAACTCCACCTCTCACGGGCACACGGGTTGCCTCTTGCAGGTATTTTGAAGGCGGTGTCTCATCTGTCTACCTCTGGGATCTGGATCATGGCTTTGCTGGAGTGATCCTCATAAAGAAGGCTGGAGATGGATCGAAGAAGATCAAGGGCTGCTGGGACTCCATCCATGTGGTAGAAGTGCAGGTACCCCCTTCCCAGCAGCCGCAGCCAGGGCCTCGGCACAGGTGCCGCCACCAGAAGCACAGCCCTGTTGTCCAGCAGATGTTCCTATGAGGGCACTGCTAGGATCCGTAAATCCCTGGTGGTTCCTAACAGTGCCCAGATGGCAGTTGGTCAAGATTGCAGTGGTCATTGAAGATCAAGATCCCGAAAGAATGTAATACACAGGATTGTAGGTCCTGCCCCCTCAAAAAGCCATTTGGGTTTTTTTGGGTTTTTTTTGGTACTGGGGATTGAACTCAGGGGCACTCGACCACTGAGCCACACCCCCAGCCCTATTTTGTGTTTTACATAGAGACGGTCTCACTGAGTAGCTTAGCGCCTCACTGTTGCTGAGGCTGGCTTTGAACTCGTGATCCTCCTGTCTCAGCCTCCCAAAGTGCTGGGATTACAGGCGTGCGCCACCACACCTGGCTAAGCGATTTGGGATTTTTAAGGAAGGTAGTGCTGCAGTAATGACTCAGGAAGGGGCATGTTAGGGTGACCCTGAATTCGGGGGCCGATGGAGGCCCTCCTCAGCTTGGGTTGCACCCCGGTTCTGATCTCTATCTCATCCCTACAGGAGAAGTCCAGTGGCCGCACTGCCCATTACAAATTGACCTCCACGGTGATGCTGTGGCTGCAAACCAACAAATCCGGCTCGGGCACCATGAACCTCGGAGGCAGCCTCACCAGACAGGTAGAGTTCCTGTTGGTAGCTGCTTGCCAGTGTCCATAGAGCCAGCCTCAGAGCTGACCTTCTGTGGGACAAGCAAGCAGTTCTCCCCACTTGGTTGAGCGGTTTGGCCAGCTGTAAACGCACGTCATTTTTCAGATCAGCACTCTCGGAGCTGCACACGGCACACAGGCCTGCCGTCTCCCAGCTGGCTCCCTGTTGTAGGAGGACAAGGCTGAGCCATGGTTCCTTCTCACTTACCAGGGGTCGCCTCGCCCTGTGCACCAGGCACATGTTGTGCCCTGAGAGGGCGTGCACTGCTGCGCTTGGCACCCTTGTGGCCAGGACTGGCCACCACGTTAGGTCACCTCAGCTCTCTGAGTCACTCATTTGCAGCTTAGGGTCTCAGCATTTCACTGCCTCAGCCCAGTCTGAGGACCAGCATCAGTGCCATTGAACAGCTTGTTAGAAATGCAGAAATCTTGGGCCTCACCTACACCTATCAGCTCAGGATCTGGCATTTTAACAAAATTCTCCAGGGAGTTCTGCATGAACAATAAATTTGAGAAATGCCACTTGTCCATTTCTCGGATCATTTTTCTTTGGGTGTCCCTAGCAATGAGGCCCCAACTTGTCCCTTCCAGCCTGTGTCTAAGATGAGCTTGGAGCCTGGACTGGAAGGACCTTCCTTGTCCTTCACACCGACTGCTTGTAGTGTCAGCATCAGACACTACTGGAAGAATCCAAGTGGGTTAAGATTCTTGATGTCCATCTAAACGGAAATTGCATTCTAAAGACCTAGACACCTTCAGGAACCTTCCACGCCCATCCTGAAAGAGGACTTCAGCTGGGCCCATGTGGTGCAGCAGGAAGCTTTATGTAAAGGGGAAAGAGAAGGCATGTGGGGAACACAGCTTGGCTCGGAATGGGCAGTGCTCACCCTCAGGGAGGTAGGGACTGGCAGAAGCAGGGCAGCCTGGAGAGCTGGAGGGAGCCTGCTGCCTGCTCCCCCTCCCATTCTGGAGTTCCTGGCTTTGCGGTGCAAGGATCCCTTCAGCATCAGAAGATTTTCTATCAATAAGAGAACTATACTTGGGGCTGGGGAGGTGGCCCAGTGGCAAAGCACATGCCTAGCATGTAACCTGGGTTCCCTCCCCAGCATCCCACATCCATGCAAAAAATAATTATACTTTTTTTTTTTAAATATTTTTTTAGTTGTTGATGGACACAATGTCTTTATTTTATTGCTTTGTATGTGGTGCTGAGGATCGAACCCAGGGCCTAATGCATGCGAGGCAAGTGCTATACTGCTGAGCTACAATCCCAGCCCCAAATAATTATACTTTTAATAGCCTTTTTGGGGGGCAATACTAGGAATTGAATCCAAGGGCGCTCTACTAATGAGCTATATCCCCATGCCTTTTTATTTATTTATTTTGTATTTGTTCTAATTAGTTACACATGACAGAATGAATTTTGACACATCATACAGAAATGGAGTATAACTTCTTGTTCTTCAGGTTGAATCACGCTGGTTATATAGCCCTATATGTACACAGGGTAATAGTGTCCGATTCCTCCACTTTCCTTCTCGCCCCCCCTTCACTCCCCTCTGCCTAATCCAAAGTACCTCTGTTTTTGCCAAGCCCCACCCCCGCTGCCCTTATGTGAATTAGCATCTGCATATAAGAGGAAACATTTAGCCTTTGGTTTTTTGGGATTGGCTTATTTCATTCAGCATGATATTCTCCATCATTTACCTGCAAATGTCATAATTTCATTCTTCTTTAAGGCTAGGTAATATTCCTTATTATTTTGAAACAAGGTCTCTATATTAGTTGCCCAGGCTGGCCTCAAACTTGGAATCCTCCTGCCTTAGCCTTCCAAGTTGCTGGGAATATAAGTGCATACCACTGTGCCTGGATAATAGCTCTTATTCTTGTATTAGTTCATTGTAATTACACATAATGGGGGGGGCTTTTTGTTACGTACTCATACATGTTTACAATATAGCCGTGGAATTTGGCCAGTATCATTCCTCAATATTCCCTCCTCCCTCTCCTTCTCTTTACCCCAGTTCCCTTCCCCTATTGGTCTCCCTTTGATTTTTATGAGATTCTCCCTCCCCCCACACACCTCTTTTCTTTTCCTCTCTAGCTTCCACACATGAGAGAAAACATATGACCCCTGACTTTCTGAGTTTGGCTTATTTTGCTTAACATAATGTTCTCAAGTTCCATCCATTTTCCTGCAAGTGACATAATTTCATTCTTCTTTATGGCTGAATAAAACTGATCATGTACATACACCACATTTTATTTATCCATTGATGGATACGGTTCCGTAATTTGGCAATTGTGACTTATGCTGCTATAAGCATGGTTGTGCGTGTACCACTGTAGTATGATGACTTTAATTCTTAAGGATAAATGCCAAAAAGTGATATAGCTGGGTCATAGGTCGTTCCATGCCTAGTCTTTTGAGGAACCTCCGTATGGATTTCCACAGTGGTTATTCTAATTTACAGTCCCACCAGCAGTGTAAGTGTCCCCAGCACGTATTATTGTTTGCACTCATGATGACTGCCATTCTGGCTGGAGTGAGATGAAATCTCAATTAGCCACTTCTTTAGAAAAGTGTTTGGCTCATTTACCCATGTATTCATTGGGTTGGTTTTTTTGCTATTAACTTTAGTTGTTTATGTATTCTGGATACAAATTCTGTCAGAAGAGCAGCTAGCAAAGATTTTCTCCATGCTGTAGCTTTGCTTCCTTTGCTGTGCAGAAATTTTTGGTTTGATGCCTTCCCGTGTATTACCTCTTGGCTTTAGGGCTCATATGAGAAAGTTGTTTCCTGGGCCTCTATGCTGGAGTGTTGGGCCTGTGTTTTCCTCTAGGAGTTGCATAGTTTCTGGTCTGATTCCTAGGTCTTTGATCCATTTTGAGTTCATTTTTGTGTAGGGTGAGAGATAAGGGTCTTGTCTCCTTCCTCTATATATGGATAACCAGTTGTCCCGGCACCATTTGCTTAAAAACCTGTCTTTTCTCCAGTGTATGTTTTTGGCACCTTTGTCAAGGAGCAGATGACCGTAGACGTGTGTGTCTGTCTCTGTGTCTTCTGCTGGTCTGTGTCTGTTTTTATGCCAGTGCCGTGTTCCTATAGCTCTGTGGTACAATATGAAGTCAGGTATGGTGATGCCTCAGCATTGCTTTTTTGGCTTAGAATTGCTTTGGCTATTCTGGATCTTTTATTCTCCAAATGAATTTTAGGACTGTTTTTTCCAGTGAAGGATGTCATTGGTGTTTTGATGGGGATTGTGTCCAATCTGTACATTGCTTGGGGAGGGTGGCCATTTTAACGGTATTAATTTTGCCTGTTCATGTACCTGGGAGGTCTTTCCATCTTCTTGTACCTCCTTCAATTTTTTTTCTTTACTGTTCTATAGTTTCCATTAGAGAGAACTTTCACTCTCTTGGATAAATAGATTTATTCCTGGTTTTAGTTTGTTTTTGTTTTTAAGGCTATTGTGAATGAGATCGTACTCCTGATTTCTTTCACAGCAGATTTATTATTGGTGTATAATAATGGTATATAAAATTAACGTGTTGACAGCTGGGGTTGTGACTCAGTGGTAGAGCGCTCGCCAAGCATGTGTGGAGCACTGGGTTCGATCCTCAGCACCACATAAAAATAAATAAAAGGTATTGTGTTCATCTACAACTAAAAAAAATTTTTCAAACAGTTGATATGTTGACCTTGTGACCTGCTGCTTTGCTGAATTTACTTGATAGCCCTTGCAGCCTTTTTTTTTTTTTTTTAATTTTTTTTTTTGGTACTGGAGATTGGACTCAGGGGCACTCGACCACTGAGCCACATCCCCAGCCCTATTTTGTGTTTTATGTAGAGACAGGGTCTCACTGAGTTGCTTAGAGCCTCGCCATTGCTGAGGCTGGCTTTGAACTCGCGATCCTCCTGTCTCAGCCTCCCTAAGTGCTGGGATTACAGGCTTGCGCCACCGCGCCCGGCTTTAAAATATTTTTACTGTTTATAAATGGACACAATTTTATTTGTTTAGTTTTTATGTGGTGCTGAGAATCGAACCCAGTGCCTCACACATGCAAGGCAAGTGCTCTACCACTGAGCCACAACACCAGGCCCCCTAGCAATCTTTTGGTGGAGTGTTTTGGATCTTCTAGGTTTAGGATCATATCATCTACAAACAGTGATAATTTGACTTCTTCCTTTCCTATTTTTATCCCTTTTATTTCATTCTCTTGCCTAATTGCTCTGGCTAGAATTTCTAGTATTGTATTAAATAGGACTGGTAAGGGTGGACATCTTTTCTTGTTCCAGATTTTAGAGGAAATGCTTCCAGTTTTTCCCCATCCACAGTAATGTGGACTGTGGGGTTTTGTATATAGCCTTTAGGATGTTGAGGGAGTTTTCTTCTGTCCCTAGTTTCTTCAGTGTTTTAATCATGAATGGACGCTGAATTTTTTTGAAGGCTTTCTCTACATTTATTGAGATGATCAAGTGATTTTTGTCCTTAATTCTAATTATGTGATGAATTTCATTTGTTCATTTGCATATGTTAAACCATCCTTCCATCCCTGGGATAAAACTAATTTGGTCATAATATACAAACTTCTTAACATGTGGAATATAATTTGCTAACATTTTATTAAGGATTTTTGCATCTAAGTTCATCAGGGATATTGGCCTATAGTTTTCTTTCCTTGATGTGTCCTTATCTGGTTTTGCTATCAGTGTGATACCAGCTTCCCAGTGGATGGCTCTTGATAGGAAAAAAATATGGCAGAAAGAGTCATTTTAGTAAATCTCTTAAGCAAATTCGTATTCTACTGGTGACAGCAGCTTCATTGTGCATCTAAAAAGAACGGGCAGTGCAGGCAGACGCTGGGGACAGAACTGAGGTTGCACCTGGACCGCAGACCACCTGTGGGCCTAGGCTTTGTATGCATACCATCCCCCTGCTATCAGGGTCTTTGCTATGTTAGGGAGCCAGAAGCCAGAGGAAGCTTGGGGTGTCCTTGTCTGGCCTCTGGGCAGGGGTGTGCCCACCCAGTCCCAGAAGCAAGCGCCAGTTTGCTCAGGCTGAGTCCATCTTGCTGCATGGAAACGGGCCCTCCCCTTCCAGGGGTCACTGACTGGCAAGGCCAGCTGGCTCCCCAAGGAGCCAGCTCCACCACAGCCTGCCTCCCCACCCCGCCACCAGGGAGCTGGGAGCAGGGAGCGGGTGGAAACCCTAAATCTGTATCCGGAGATTGCTTCCTGCTTCACTCACCGCTCTGAGCTGTTTATGATTCCACCCGGTGTACAGTGACCTGGACAAATATTTACTCCTCAGCCTTCCTAATAGTTTAAATCAGAGCTGTCAGCCCATGGCCAGCGTCTGGTTCCGGCTTGCTTTGTGTCGGGGCTCCCGCCAAGCCAAACGGGCCTGATGAGTGGCTGTCCTCAGCACACCCTGGCGGGCCACAGGCCTCGCATGCATTGCCTTTTGCTCCCGGGGCTTCATGAGGAAATTCATGCTCCTGTCGTCATTCTTGCAGCCAATCCCATAACTCATCTGGGTGCAGTAAAGCTGGGGCTTGTTTCCAATGTAAGTAACTCCAAAAGCGGGGAGTGAAGCAGAGAGGTAGACAAGTTGAAGTTAATGATGCGCAGCTTCTGAGCAAGCCGGGGAAATAAGAGGTGAGGGGGTTAGCTACAAGTCCCAGATGAACCCTGGAAAAATGTCTGCGGTTGCCTTGGATAGGAGACAAAGAGGTTCCAGGAAAGTTGAGCAAATCAGTCATTCATAGTGAACACGTGTGGTTGTGCAGCCTGTCTCTGGTTAGACTGTAAGCATGGTACGGTTATCCTTCCCATTTAACAGATGAGAAAACCGAGGCTCAAGCTGCTAAATCAGTTGCCTGTGATGACTTAACCAGTAGTAGGCAGAGAGAGGATTTGAACCCAGACTTGTCTGACAAAAAAATACGCATCTGTGCTGCTTCCTACCACACTGCACTCTGGGTCTCAGTCTGCCTGCCGCCTGCGACTCAGCAGTTGCTTAGTAAACAAATGGCAGCGTGCTGAGCATTGAGCTCAGTCTGGGCAGGACACTGCTTTGTGGGTGTCCAAGAAACCAGTTGACCTCGGAGGTACACTTGCTGCTGGAGGGAGTGCAGAGAAGGGTTTGAGATGGGTTTTGGTTTGTTTAGGGCGTTGAGCAGCATGAACAGATACGCACTTTCAGGCCACGGCTCTGCCAGCTGGCATGGAGGCCAGGTTGACAGGAGAAAGGTGATGGCCTGGACCAGGCAGCCCCCAGAGGGCTGGAGGAAATGAGCCTGTGGGAGGAGGTCAGAGAGGTGGGTGGCAGCTGGAGCCAGTGATGGGAGGTGTCTGGGAGCAGAGCCGGCAGGGCCAGGTGACCCCAGGTGTGAGCAGTGGGGCTGAGGGGGTCTTCCTCACTCCTGCCGCTGCACGGTTCTCAGTGACCAGGCTGGGCCCTGTCCTCCTCAGCAACACCCCACACTCAGCCCCAGTCAGAGAGAAGGGCCATGTGTTCTGGGAGCTGCCTCACCAGGCCCTTGGTGCTGGGCACAGACCTGCACGCTGTCCTGGCCAGCTGTCAGGAGCACTCCAAGGCAAGGCCAAGCAATGTCCCCATGCTCCAGCGTCACACCTCCTCCCCCAGCAGCAGCAGTAGGGACCCTGGCCTGTGTGTGACCCCGTCTGCAGGAGTGTGGAGGAAGGTTGCTGGTGTTTCTCCTCAGGGGTCCCTTCTCAGGAGAGTTCCAGACTGGCCTGTGTCCCCTCATTAGATAGGAGCGCGGTGAATGAGCTGGGAGCTGCTCTCAGTGGTGCCTGTCACTGTGATGAGTGGCAGCTCATGTCCCGGCTGGCCGGGACATACTGGGTGTGAGCTTGTGCCCGAACCACAGCCACCATGGCCTTTCATGCCTCCACCAGAGTCGTCTTGGGGACATCAGTTAGAAAATGAAGCAGATAAAGCGCTTTGGCAAATCCCCACAGCTGGGAACTGTCAGGGAAGATGGGCTGCGGGCCTCGTGGAAGCGCGTTATGGCCACACGGAGCCCTCCTGCCAAGGTCAGGGGCGCATGTGAGGGAAGGTGGGCAGAAGGTGCCCCTTGGCAGACTGTCACAGAGGTCTCAGCAGGAAGTTGTGGAGCAAGCGAAAAGGTGTTGGGTGCCAGGTACCAACTTGTTGAGCAGGAAGCTGCACTGAGAGGCCACTGCGCCCCTGCGACAGCACAGATGTGGGAGAGAGGCAGGGGGAATCTCTGGGAGGAAATCCGAGGTCTCCCATCTGGGGAGGGGCCTGCAGATGTTCAGATGATACTTTTTTCAGATTCTAAATATTTAGACACAGAGGTGGGATGTTCTGTCAGGTAGGGCGACCGGGCTGGGCATCTGCAAGCGGAGGCCCTAACGTGTCTTTGGACAGTAAGACCCAGCCGTGGTACTTGTCCCTGGAGCCCAGCAGGAAAGCCCCCCCAGACTTAGGCTGGTGGTTAAGCCAGGCAGTGTGGTTTTATAAGAGGGACAGACTCATGGTCCTTCCTTCAGCTGGAGGGAGCCCACAGTGGGCTGGGCCAAGCTCAGGGCAGATGTGGGGGCTCATGCTTGCTGGGGTGCAGCTGCAGCATCTCCTGTGTTTGTGAGGTGGCCTGGGTGGCAACGCTCGAGCGGTGGCACTTCTGAGACCAGTTGGGCGTTTGTCCAGTGACCTGGGTGGGCTGCCCCGGACCCAGCCTTCCTCCCTGCACCCTTCCCTCGCTGTGGAGGACAGGGCGGGAGTCGGACACGGCAGGGGTAGACCCTGCTTGGAACGGACCTCTGTGACAGTCTGCCAAGGGGCAGGTTGTGGTTTGCTCTCGGCTCTTCTGGTAGAGAGTGTAGATTAAATAGCAACAGAGGGGACTCTGGGAAGGTAACAGGCTTGGGAACCATCCAGACCTGGGTTCAGAGCCTTGCCCTGTGCTTTCTAGCCACGTGACTAGGACAGACCACTTCACTTCTTTGAAATGCAGGGTTTTCACTGTAGAATTGGTGATTTCTACTTGGAAAGCTCTTACCATTTCAGCACATTTGCTGCTCAATAAAGAGCAGCTATTACTGCTGCTACCAAAAGTCTTCTAGAATATGCACAGTTTTAGACTCTTGGTTTTCCTACACTGGGCAGTCCTGGCCTGCCTCGGGAAGCTGTCTGACCACTGTCGCTGGCTTGGCAGCAGGTTTTCCTGGCCTCCAGCCCAGCCTTGCGCCCACAGCACAGCTTGGCAACCAGGGGGACACCAAGGGCCGGAAGGGTCTTGGGAGTGGAGCTTTGCTTTGATGACCACTAGTAGCTGCCACCCCTCCAGGCTCAGCTCTGTTTTCTGTGTGTCGGTTCATTTAGTGTGAGGTGGAGGCAAGGAAGTCAGGGCCCGGACGGGCCAGGGCCCTCTCCTGGCCTCCATCGCTGGGCCTTCTGGCCCAGTGGATACAGCCGTGGACTGAAGGGAGCTGGCTTCTTGCAGGCTCTGCCTCCTGGCTGTGCTCACTGAAAAATGCCTTGTGGCAGAGGGAGACATGGTCCCCCCCTTTCCAAGAGAAGAGTTGTCATGGTCCAGGCGCTTGCTCGGTTCATCCCCATCTCGGTCTCGGGCCATGGAGCAGAGGAGAGGGTCTTGGGGTTAGGCAGCCTGGACTCTGACTCCAGGCTGGGTTGGAACCACCTTGTGGAACATCTGTGAGGCCACAGCACATAAAAATGTTTTCCTTCTGGTAGCCACTTTTATAAGGATGTAATAATATATGCACTACAAAAATAGTTCTGTTTCTGGTGGGTCAGCACTGCCAGCAAGCTGACCCAGGCCAGGTGTGGAGGGGGGTCGGCAGGGGGTGCCAGGTCCCAGCCTCCACTGTGCTGCCAGCCTGTCGTCCTCTCCTCCCCCAGGCCTCTTCCTCAGGCTCAGAGTCCCTACCTGCATTTAAGGGCCCCTTTTTGGCTCCTGGAGAGTGTCTGCACCCCTAGCCTTTTTCCTTTGTGCAGCGGTTTTAGCTTTTCTTTTGTCAGAAGGTTGCACTTGACTCTGAAGCACAAAGATGGAAACGAAGAGTTTGAGTTGCTGGCGTGACTTGATTTACCCTGGTGATGAGCTCCTTGCCCTCACCTTGGACTGCTGGTTCTCATTAAAATGAGGCCTTCAGGCTGGTGTAGTAGTGCCGGACGATTGCGAGTTCAGTATCAGCCTCAGCCTCTGAACAAGACTCTGTCTCAAAACCAAAGGGGGCCTGGGGATGTAGCCATTGGAGAATACCCCTGGGTTCAGTCCCCAGTACCCACACACATCTTCAGTGGCTCAAAGCCCTCACCCTCTCCCTGAGGGCCAGGAGAAAGATGAATTTGCTGCAAGGACATAGTTTATTTGAGTCAGTCCACCCAGGCTGCTCCTCAGCAGAGCAGCTCTGAGCAGCCCGAGTCTGGACGTGGTAACCATTTCCATGTGGAGCGAGAACACGCCGTCCCAGCAAGTCGGCATCCAAAAGTCCTGTTAGAAACGGGTGGATGGAGCACCCTCCTCCTCCCGAGTGTGCCCCCAGCTCCTGCTCAGCATAACACCAGCCAGTGGTCCAGGCAACAGGCTTTTGCTGAGGGAAGATGATCCTGCAAACGTAGCGCAGCCCTGCCGGGTGAGGTGTGTGTTGGACCTGAGGCTGAGGGAAGGACCGTCGCTGTGAGGTCCCTGCTCCCCAGGATCACAGGGCACATTGGCGCACGCCTGTAATCCCAGCACTTAGGGAGACTGAGACAGGAGAATCGCGAGTTCAAAGCCAGCTTCAGCAACGGCAAGGTGCTAAGCAATTCAGTGAGACCCTGTCTCTGCATAAAACACAAAATAGGGCTTCTGGTGCCAGTGCCCAGGTGTGACCCGCTCCGGGGACAGTGCCCGGAGGTGTCAGAAAAGTTACCACAGGGATAACTGACTGTGGCAGCCAAGCGTTCATAGCGACGTTGCTTTTTGGTCCTTCAGTGTTGGCTCTTCCTATCATTGTGAAGCAGAATTCACCAAGCGTTGGATTGTTCACCCACTAATAGGGAACGTGAGCTGGGTTTAGACTGTCGTGAGACAGGACATTTAGCTCTCCTTCCTTCTTCAAAAGATGATGGCATGACGTGATATACCACGAGTTTGGACAACTGGAATGCCACCCACCCCCATGGTTGTCACACCTCCAGTAGAACACATCTGTCCGTCCCGCATTCCGGGACCTCTGAAATATCTACGAGGAAAACCTGTATTAGAAGGAGTGAGTCTCAGAGACTCTCCTCATGAGATCAAAATCTTTCCTCCCCCCCGCCCTTTTTTTCCCACCTCCTCCCCATTCTTCTGAGAAATAACCCAGAGTGAAGATTATAATAACAAACAATAAAAACAAAAATCTGCAAAAAAAAAAAAAAAAAAACCACAAAATAGGGCTGGGGATGTGTCTCAGTGGTCGAGTGTCCCTGAGTTCAATCCCCAGTGCCAAAAAAAAAAGACCCAGGATCACTCATCAAAGAGGGCTGGGGATGCAACTCAGTGGTGAGTGCCCCTGAGTTTAACCTCCAGTACCAAAAACAAACAAACAAAAAAAAGAGTGCCCAGGACAGTTTGGAACCCAGCATTAGGGGGATGGGAAGCTGATCATCCTAGCAGTCCGCCTCCCGCTTTTGCATTTGACCAGCCCTCAGCAACCAGCCTGCCAGAAACAGGTGTCTTTGTGCTGTGGAGGTTGAGCTGCATAACTTAGGAAGGGCCTTGCAAGACCATGGGGTCTGGACTGTCGCTCAGTAAACTGGGTCCTCCTCTGATAGCATCCTGCCCAATGGGCACCCCCGTTTCTCCTCTCACACCTCAATTTTTAAGTGGATAGACTCTGAATTGTCCATGGCTCTCAGAAGCCAGTTGCCTGCTGGCTGTAGTGGCACATTTGTATCACTGCTGATGCTGGAGGATCGCAAGTTCGCGGCCAACCTGAGCAGCATCAGCACCTCATCTTGGAAACAAAGTTTTAAAATTAAATTTTAAAAAAGAATGAATAAACTGATGTCTGGATCAGTTTCTGGGCCACATCCATAGCCCTTTTTTTTTGTACTGGAGATTGAACCCAGGGGCACTCGACCACTGAGCCACATCCCCAGCCCTATTTTGTGTTTTATGTAGAGACAGGGTCTCACTGAGTTGCTTAGCGCCTCGCCGTTGCTGAGGCTGGCTTTGAACTCGCGATTCTCCTGTCTCAGCCTCCCACAGTGCTGGGATTACAGGTGTGGCCACCGCGCCCAGCTTATTTTTTAATTTTGAGACAGGGCTTCACTAAGTTACTGAGGCTGGCTTCAAGCTTACAATCCTCCTGTCTCTGCCTCTCACTGCATTTACAAATGGCCACAACCACTACATCCTCAACCCCACATGTCTTTTAGGGTGGTTGGGTCAGCACTGCCACCCTCTAGTGTCTCTGCTCCTCTAAGGTGGGATCTTGAGGCCTCTCTGAAGTGCCTTGCTTTCGGCTGCCCTGTGCCGGCCCACCTGCCCCTCAGCCCTGCTTTCCTGGCTCTGCGCTGCCCTCCCAGCCTGCAGTCACTGTTCCTGATGAAGACAGGCAGAAGCAGGTGGGACACATCGCCCTGGACTCCTGAGCACAGTCACACCCCATGCCCACCCCTTCCTGTTCTCAGGACGGGGCCAGCCTTTGCTCTGCTCTGCTGGCTGTCCTGACACATTTTTTCTCAGTTTCTTAATTACTTATTCCAGCTCTCAAATTTTATTTCAGCTGGGCGCGGTGGCGCACGCCTGTAATCCCAGCTGCTCAGGAGGCTGAGGCAAGAGGATCTTGAGTTCAAAGCCAACCTGGGCAATTTAGCAAAACTGTCTCTAAATAAAATATAAAAAGGGTCGGGGATGTGGCTCAGTGGTTAAGCCGCTCTGAGTGTCAATCCCCAGTACAAAAATAAATTTTTAAAAATATTTCAACAACTATGTGCCCTTATATTCAGTCGAGTGATGTTGGTAAGTTGAACATTTATGTAATGAATTGTCCCTCTGCTTGGCAAGGCATGAGGTGTAAGATCTCAGGCAGGTGAGACAGGCCGCGGGGAAACCCACAGCTGATGGCCAGCTGCTCCGGTCAGGCTGGCCCCTTCCTGCCCCTCACACCTCATCCCACCCCCAACCCCTCCGTTGCTCACCAGGTGGAACGACTGCCTAGACAAAGGAAGAGGAGATGGGAGCGCTGGGGCGCTGGACCCAGGTCCTGCCATCACTGCCCTTGGGGCTGTGAGCAAGTCACTTCATCTGCTGCTAGTCTTCTGTTGACCAGGGCCTCCAGCCGACAGCATCCTGTAGCTGTCGCAGAGCAATTGTGGCGTGGCCCATGGAGATTTCCCCTGTGACACCAGGTCCCGAACCTGTTTTGGGCAACCTGTGCCTGTGCCTGCTGTTAATGGTATAAAGACAGACATGAGTGAGCCTCTCCAGGGGACCCCGGATGAGCCAGCACCTGGCAAGGGCAGTCCCCCTCACCCTCCCTGCTGTGGCGTGGGAGGTACCTGCTCCTTCCAAGGCAGCAAAAAATTCTCCTGAAATACGGTCTCAGGGCTTTTGCCGGCTGGGGCCTTTTTTTTTTTTTTTTTTTTTTGGTACTGGGGATTGAACTCGGGGGCACTTGACCACTGAGCCACATCCCCAGCCATTTTGTGTTTTATGTAGAGACAGGGTCTCACTGAGTTGCTTAGCGCCTCGCCATTGCTGAGGCTGGCTTTGAACTCCTGTCTCAGCCTCCCAAAGTGCTGGGATTACAGGCGTGTGCCACTGCATCCAGTTGCTGGCTGGGCTTGTGATGACCTGAAACTTCAGTCATTTTGTACTAGAAAAGTGGCTCCACAGAGTTACCAGCAGGGACAATGGGCCCTGCGGCCACCTCTGCTTTCTTGGGGAGCCCCTGCCTTCTCTGACTTGCAGGAATGTTTCTGTCTTTCAGATGGAGAAAGATGAAACTGTGAGCGACTGCTCCCCACACATAGCCAATATTGGGCGCCTGGTGGAGGTGAGTGGGCCCCTGGGCTCTGGTTCCCTCCCGTGCTGCTCAGCAGTGGACTGGTGCCTCTGTGGAGAATCCTCGGCTCTGTCCCCAACTCCTCCACTGCCGGCAGAGTGCTTCTGCCCCACCTGGGGTTTTCTGAGCCCTGTGATTAGGATGCAAGCGGGGCTTGGGCTCCAGGAATCTCCCCGCTGCCCCACAAGCTCTGGGAGGACTCCGCTCAGTCCTTGGCTCTGGGAAGCACTAAGTGCTGTCTCCCCAGTGCATTGGGTGTGAACAGAGACCTGGGCTCAGGAAGGAAGCAGGCCTGGAACTCTGACAGCCTGGGATCAACTTCCACTGCGCCTTCTTGGCCTCGCCTGTCACCACGTTGTTTGGAAAAGGGGGAACTGCTCTCCAGTTTCACAGAATTGTTCACAGAAGTGGTGGCCAGGCTGAGGGGTGGTGATGTGGTTTCAACCAGCTCCCAGTAATGGTCAGAGTTGGCCACCAACCCTAGGATGGGCTTCCTCCAGGACAGGACTGAAAAGCCAGAGCACAAGTCAGGTGGGGACTTGGCCGCCAGAGCTGGCTCCCCGCGCTGGAGCGGCCTGCGCCGCCCCCTGTGGCCACAATGAGAACTGCAGGCTGAGCTGTGGGCAGGTGGGTGTGGGTCTCCAGCTAACTGCTGGCTGCCCTGGTTTACCTCCCTCTCTCCCGCACCAGGACATGGAAAACAAAATCAGAAGTACACTGAACGAGATCTACTTTGGAAAAACAAAGGACATTGTCAACGGGCTGAGGTAATGTGCCAAAAATTAGAAGTTTTGGAACCAAAAGACACAGATTTGAGTCCTAGGTCTGCTAGTGAGTCGCTGTGCCACTGAGGGCCTCCCTTCCCTCACCCCCTGTAAGAGGGGGCAAAAGTACCCTCCCTCTGGGATTGTTGTGCATGTTCCGGAAGGTACTGCACCCTGGGTAATTTGCACCCCCAGTAACTCTTGGTTCCTGCCTCCACCATTTTATTTCTGGGCTCATTTACCTTAACAGGCTTTGGTTCCCTCATCCATGGAGCCTGGCTCCTCTAGCTTGTCAGGCCCAGGCTCTTGGGTGCTGGGGCCTAAGGGAGCTTCAGCAGCCACACCCCAGGACCCCAGAGGGAGTGCTGGCTGCCTCTGGCTGACCCAGGCCTCAGGCCATAGAGTGAGGCATTTGGATAGATCCCTTCAGCCTGCAGAGGACCCCAGCTGCTCTGTGCGCTCTGCCAGGTCCTGAGCTATCCCTCCCACCCATCTCACACCCTGAGTTGTGCTGGGTCAGCCAAGCAGAGGCCAGCAGACTCTGGGGACTCAGGGTCTGTAGTGGTCTGAGCAGGATACAGATCCCAGTTGGGTGCAGGAGCAGCCACAGAAGAGGGAGCTGTGGCCTTGGGCAGGAGGCAGATCTCCAGACCTGTCATCCTGCACACACTTCCTCGCACCCTCCTCCGGTCAAGGAGACGGTGCGGATGGGGTCGGATGGTGATGTCTGTGATGGGCTCTGCAGCCAGCTCCAGCCGAGGGTGGAGGGTGGCTGCAGGGCCCTGGAGCCCTCAGTCCCATTCCCAGCCCAGACCTCCTGAGCCCCTAGGCGAGGCAGGGCGTGGCTCTACCGCTGCCCTGCCTTACGAATTTATCCGGGAGACAGATTTGTCTGTTTATAGTTTTAAAAAGCAGAGGAGTCCCCTTTGGACCCTGCCCTTTGCTTCCTGGCCTGTGGCAGGTGAGAGCCCAGTGGTGCTAGGAGTCAGACATCACACTTGATCCTAGCCAGAAAGCTGAGAAGCGAAATCCCCAGGCCATGACTGGAAAACCAGAGAAGTGGCAGAGCTGTGGGGTGGTTGGTGTGAACCCCGAGAACTGGGACTACTGCCCGGGTAGACCTGCAGGGGAGGCTCTCCCTGCAGCCCCTCCTGCCCCTCTGTTGCCCCTTGGCTATTAGCACATGTTCTGCGATGCTGTTGCTCTCGCCCTCCGGCTTCACCCTCTCTGAACACTCTCTGTAGATCTCTTGACGCTCTCCCCGACAACCACAAGTTTAAACAGTTGCAGAGGGAGCTTTCTCAAGTGCTGACCCAGCGCCAGGTCTACATCCAGCCTGATAACTAAGCCAATCCAGGTACCCTGCCTGAAAGGCGTGAGACCCCCACTAAACAGGACTCACCAACCCGCCAACACCCCGCCGTCCAGCTGCTATGCACCCATTTAAACCACCACTAACCCCTGAGTCCGCGCACGGCTGTGAGCAGACACATTAACGTGCAGCCTCAGTCCCACGTAACCCAGGCACGTGTGATGTGCACGGCGTGTGTGCTCTGCAGTCTGGGCGGAGGCCAGGTGTGGGGAAGATGTGTGGTTTGGGTTTTTGCTCCTAAAGAAGGCCAGTCTGGTGACTTACAGGCTCCTTTTGTGCGCCTGTCCCGCCGGCTGCAGAGCAGAGGTCAGTGTCCTCTTCTGCCGGCCTCATGCAGTGTCTCTGGCTCTGGCAGGTGCGCAGCAGGTCCTCCCATGTCCTTTCCCAGGAGTCCCAGGACCAAGATAAGCCCCAGTCTCAGTGGCACCTGGACCTGGAAGGGGAGGTCTTCCCCCCAGTCCCTGGGGAGGGAGTGTAGAGAGTAAGGCTGTGGCCGCCTGGCCAGCCTGGCTACTGCTGGAGTGCCTGGGCACCGGTGCCTGTGGATCTGACAGCATGGCCGCCGCCCTAGCGAGCTGTGGCCTTCCTCAGTGTTGTGCTGTTGGAAAGGAAAACAGTCTTCTTGTTGATCATGGCCGGGAACCACAATGAGAGCTTGTGGCAGATACAGGTGTGTGACAGCAGCCGGCACCCTGGAGAGGAGGAGGGAGGCTGCCTTTAGAAACAAGAGCATTGGGGCTGCAGAGCCCACCAGGTCCAGGGCTGGACACAGAAAACCCGGCTCAGAAGAGGCACGGGGTCTTGCCAGTGGGGCCAGCCCGGGCGTTTGCGCGCCAGGCGGAGCTGCCCCGCTGAGGCTGAGGCTGTGCGCTGACTTGAGGTCCAGGGTGTCAGCAGCTACAGCCTCGGAGTGGGCCTTCAGGTGGCCTGTTGTGCTCCGGGAAGGCCCTCCTTAAGGTGCGCCATGGTGGTGCCTTCCCCTGGCCCCTGCTGCAGGCGTCCTGGCACCTGACTGCTCAGAGTGTCCTCCCCCTGCTGAGCGCCGCCTGTTTCCCAGGCGACTTTCCTAAGCTCTGCCTGCAAGCTGCAGCCCCTGCTCTTGGTGCCGCCAGCGTTCTGACTTCCCATCTCCCACCTGATCCTCCTTTGTGGGGTGAGGTTGGCGGGACAGCTCGGGCCTGGCACGCTCCCCTCTTGCTTCCCAGAGGAGTGGGCCATGCCCACGCCAGGGGGCCCCTGCACTGCCGCTTGGCATCCTTGCCCTCCCCTCCTGCCCGCCATCCTGTCCCTGCTGTGAGCTGAGGGTGCCCATGGCATCAGCTGGGCTTTGCAGACCAGGGGCTGCTGGGGTGATGCCCTGCCCGGCCTCTGGCCGCAGCGGATCCCAGTGCCGTCCAGGGTGACATGGAGCACCAGCCAAGCACCAGCCTTCCTTGTGGGCACTTTTCACTTGTGCGCGGATGGCTTCTCTTACTGACACTCCTTCTTACCATCCCAAGGACGCTTCCTGATTTGTCTAGGGTTCAGTACCAGAACTGAGGTCGGGGTGCTGTGGCCACTCCCCGCCCTGCTCCACATGGCAGCCCCCTCTCAGCACGGGGGCTCTTTTCCAGCGCTCCCTTCCCACTCGGTCGTGGTGTGTGGACACGAGGCGAGGCCCTGGCTGAGCACACCGTCCCTCTCGCTCCCTCCCTTCCATCTTCAAGGCTGCTAAACCATTATGCAGATATTAGTAATTCAGCAAGTTAGTTAACTAACATGTTGGGCAAATTTGACCACGTGATTATGCAGGGAATCGCCAGGGGGCATTTCTCTGAGCTCAGTTTCCTCGTCTGTAAGTTAGGGTTAATAATGGCGAACACGCTTGTTAGGATTGAATGACACGCAATTATGAGAAGCACCTTGCGAGTTGTCAACATCTAAACCCGTAACTGTTTCTAGCTTTGCTGAAGAGTTCCCCCACAGATCCAGGATTGGACAGTGGGTGGCCCAGGGCACCCTCCTCGAAGCCTCTTGGAGTCCAGGCTGAGGGCTTTCCTGGGCCCGGTTAACAGCCAGCAGACGCCGAGAAGCACCTGCCCTTGCTGTGTGGCCCTGCCGCGACCCCAGCGCGTGGACGCAGACGCGCATTCCTGAACACTCGGGTGCTGCCGCGCACTGCACCTGCCGGAGAAGCGTCCAGCCTTGTGCAGGGCTGGGGTGGGGAAAGGGGAAGCTTTCTAGGGGCCCTCGTGGCCCACAGTCTGCACCACTCAGCTCCTGGCCTGAGTCCGCCTCCTGGGGCCGCTCGCCTGAAGTCTCGAGTCTTCACCACATGGCACTTGGAAGCCCCTGGTTGCACAGGGCATTGCAGCCTGCGCCCAGAGGAGCGGACTGGGGTTCTGGTTGCTAGGCCCAGGCCGCCCACAGCCCAGGGCAGAGATGACCTGCCTGGCCCCTCCGCATCCTCCTCCGGTTCCACCACTAACGCGCCTTTCCTCCCTTGCAGGTCTGTGCAGACTTTTGCAGACAAATCAAAACAAGAAGCTCTTAAGAACGACCTGGTGGAGGCGTTGAAGAGAAAGCAGCAGTGTTAAACCTCCGCTTTGCGCTAACCGGACACGCCATGCACTCGTTAGATTCCTTTCTTAGAAAACTCGTTTTCTGCTCCCTTTCCTCGTCCCGCCCTCCCCGGCAGGTCACTAACACCTTGCATCATCGACCGCACAGCGCCATCTCTCCCCGAGAATAAAGCCCGATAAACACCCTCCTCCGGCTCTGAGGCCTGCTTCCCACCACATTTTGCTATCGAAACTCTCGATACTTCCATAGACCTGTGTTTTCTGTTCCCCTGGGCCCCATCTCTTCCCTCCCCACCCCCATTTATAGGCATAAAATACACTGTCTGTCGGCCACCCCCCCACCTTTTTGTTACATTGGTGTAAAAAATGTAAAACAAAAAAATTTTATGAAATAACTGTGGTGTGTGAAAGATAGAAGAAAAACTGGAAATCTGATTCCACGTGTGTTTGGGAGTTGCTTGGGGCTGGGGGCCGGGGGACAGGCCGGCTCCGGGAGGAGGGAGAGGCGGCCTGCGTCCTGGCAGATCTGCCCCTGTCCTGCGGAGACCACGGTGGGGGGACCGTCCTGCTCTTCTGGCCAGGTGCTCTTCTGTCAGTTTTTATGGAATGCAAAAGGAGTTTTTGTTTTATTTTGTTTTTTGTAAAGCTTAAAAAAAAAAATCTACATCTTATACTTGAGCCTCCATACTTAAAAAAAAAGGAAAAAAAGAACAAAAAAATAAAAAAGAAACTGGGACGCAGTTCACATGCCTTGTGTTTTCTCGCCGGCGGACCCTGTGGAGACCTGGAGCCTGTGGGGCAGAGGCGGAGGGCGGGCAGGTAGGGGACCCCTCGGGAGCGTTCCTGCCCCAGGTCAGCCCACCCTGAAGTCATGAGGTGTACGGTGGGGTGGAGGGCCCGGCCCTCCCTGCCGTCAGTGTCCTACCTTAGGAACACAGGCAGCAGCCAGCAAGCCCCTACAGTGCGCAGGTGCCTCAGCCACATGTCACACTGGCAAAGAAACCAACTGCAAAAGCTGAGAGATCTCCCCCCAAAGACCCCACAGCACTTCAGAGCCTGGCTGTCGTCTCTGCACTGCCCCCAGGGAGGACCAGAGTGCCCACCAACTCTTTCGACCTAGTGCCCTGTCACCTACCTTTCTGGGCTTAGAGGCCACTTGATTTTTGCTGCCCCTCATCCAATAAACTCTTTATCGGGGCCCATTTTCCCCAGTCTCACTTGCTTGACTTAGCTTTTTTTTTTTTTTTTTAAATTCTTTCAGTACTGGAGGTTGAACCCAGGAACACTTTACTACTGAGCTACATCCCCAGCCCATTTTTTAAATTTTGAGACTAAGTTGCTCAGGCTGTTCTTGAGCTTCAGGTCCTCCTACCTCAGCCTCCCGAGTCACTGGGATTACAGATGTGTGCCACCTCACCCTGCTACTAGATTCGGCAGTTACTATTCCCACAACAGCAGGCAAAAAAGGGTAACTGAGATGGTGTATCCCAAAATATGTTGTGTGTATACCTTATGTATGCATGACACGTTCTTTTTGTTTGTTTCTAGCTACTGGTGGAGAGCAGGACCGCTGGAAAGTCGTCAGGCCTAGAGGCCTGGGCTGCGGCTCTCCAGCGAACCGTTTCCTCCTGTGTCCAGTAGGGAGCGGAGCCTGGTGGGCCTGTGCTGGCAGAGCGCCTGGCACAGACATGGTGCTGAATGAAGGAGTTTTCTTGTCTGCTAGGTGTGCAACCACGTGACCAGGCATTCGGAACCCAGAAATTGTGACACGACAGGACTGATCTCGCTCTGCCTTCTGGAGCTTCCTGGGTGCCATCACTGCTAGGTTTTTTTTTCTTTTTTCATAACTAGTTATTTGTATGTGGTGCTGAGGATCAAACCCAGCGCCTCACACATGCCAGGCAAGCGCTCCACCACTCAGCCCCAGCCCCAGCCCCACTGCGAGTTTCTTGATGGTAAGCCGAGCCTGTGAGACTACAGACAGCGGGTTTCTTTGATGAGGCGCAGCGGGGATTGAGTGGCCAAAGAACAGACTTTGTAGCCAGACCCAGGGCCATCGCTGCTACCTCCCAGCTGCTCCTTTCCATGCGCCTTCCTGGCTTGCCTCAGTGGGCCTCGGAGCATTCCTAAAGTGGAGTTTTAAGAAAATGGCACATAGCAGCTGGGTCCGCGGGCTCAGGGACAGACTCCTGGGGTTTGGCAGCAGAGGCATGTCCCCTACCCCATGGGTCACTAGATAGCACCTGGAGGTGCCCCTGGAGCCAGCCACTTGGCAGAACAGGAGACAGCCTTGTGAGGGTGTGGTGGCAGGAGCCCTGGCCCCAAAGCCAGTGGCCTGCCTGCACCTCTGGAGGGGTGAGGGCTCAGACATATGGCCTAGGGGGTCTCCAAGCCTTTCCCTCCCCCAGCAGCAGTCCAGATAAAGCAGCCACCAGAGCCCTTTCTGGGGTAGTTCTGGGGCCCGGGTCTCCCTGCCTCCGCACTTTCACTAAGCTTTGTGGCAGGCTCTGGCTCTGGCTCCGTCTCTGAGCAGGGAACCCTGGCTACTGGCAGGCTGGCGGTGGAGAAGGCCTTGGGCATTCTGCTGTCTGGGCAGCGCTTGTCTGGTACCACCTCACCTCCATGCACCTGGCACAGTGCTCTCGGGGTCCCTCCTCCCGAAGGAGAGGTTCAGTCTGGGGGGCCTCCCTGGCTTCTGTCCTTGCAGACGTGGAAGCCTCCCCTTCTTCCACTTTGTGACAATTAACAGCCCATGGGCTGGTTGCTGAGTGAGGGGCACCCTGGATGGCTCCAGTTATCAAGGAGCCCCTAGTGACTAGAGGAAGGAGTGTCCTGTCTGAGCACCTACTCTGGGCGGTCACGGGCTGGGGCCTGGCAGCTGGCGGCTGGCATCAAACCCTCACAAGCAAAGGGGCAAACAGGACTTCTCCCTCCAAACATCCAGGGCAGGTGGTCAGGAGGGCAGCCTCAGCTGCAGGTCTGCACAGCCCAGACTTGTCCCCCACACCTGGCTGCTGGGGGACGAGTGCTCCTGGGTGCCCAGCAGGCCCCTCATGCCCACTTCTGAATTCCAAGAACTGTCTTTTTCTCTCTGTTATTTGAGTGCTGGGGATGGAACCCAGGGCCTCAAGCATGCCACGGGCATGAGCCACACCCCAGCCCCGTGACTGTTTTTTTTTTTTTTTTTTGTGGTACTGGAGATTGAACTCAGGGGCACTCGACCACTGAGCCACATCCCCAGCCCTATTTTGTGTTTTATGTAGAGACAGGGTCTCACTGAGTTGCTTAGCGCCTCGCCGTTGCTGAGGCTGGCTTTGAACTCGCGATTCTCCTGTCTCAGCCTCCCTAAGTGCTGGGATTACAGGCTTGAGCCACAGCGCCCGTCTCCCGTGACTGTTTTTAAGCCTCTATAGCAGTCTGAAAATTCCACAAGTAGGCCTCATTGCAAGCAATAAGTCGTACAGAAATTATATTATAAAAGCTAAAATAAGTTAAAGCATCCCACTTTATATTCTCAATAGAGCTAAGATTTGTAAAACCTGCAGAAAAACCACATTACTTATTCACATGCTGTTAAATCTGTCAAAACTGAACCAGTTAGCTACAAATATTTTTGAGAACTTTGTTACTGATTCTGCTTGGTTTTATGTTCTTGAAGCAGTTCTTACTATGTTGCCCAGGCTGACCTTGAACTCCTAGTCTCAAACAATTCTCCTGCCTTAGCCTCCTGAGTAGCTGGGACCACAGAAATGAACCACTGTGTCTGGCCTTCTTAACAGATTTTGCAGTTCACTAGGAAGTTAATGATCTATTTATTAAACAGATGGTTCTTCAGCCCAAACTAGTTTGTGCTATTTTTTTCTTGTTTTACAGTTTGGTTATCATTTATATCTTTCCAACTCTATTCAACTACATTTTTAAAAAGACAAAGTTCAGGGGCTGGGACTGTGGCTCAGTGGTAGAGCGCTTGCCTTGCATACATGAGGCACTGGGTTCAATTCTCAGCACCACATATAAATAAATAAAATAAAGATCGATTGACAACTAAAAAATATTAAAAAAAAAAAGACAAAGTTCAGAATATAAGCATCATTTTATATAAACTCATAAATTAAGTTTCTGAGCCAGGTGTGGTGGTACAGACCTGTAATCCCAGAAATGCAGGAGACTGAGGCAGGAGGATTGCAAGTTTGAGGCCAGTCTGGGCAATTTAGCAAGATCCAGTCTCAGAAAAAAAGGATTGAGGATGTAACGTAGTGGTAGAGCATCCGTGGGTTCACATCCCAGTGCCAAAAAGAGGAAAAAAAGAAAACATACGTTCTGAAATATATTTAAATGTGGTATCATATTTTAAAGGTCTTACCTGAATTTTTTACTCTTATTTTCTGTCATTTAAAGTATTTATAGATTAGTACTCTCTTTTTTTTTTTTTTTTTTTTTTTGGTACCAGGGATTGAACTCAGGGGCACTCAACCACTGAGCCACATCCCCAGCCCGATTTTGTGTTTTATGTAGAGACAGGGTCTCACTGAGTTGCTTAGCGCCTCGCCATTGCTGAGGCTGGCTTTGAACTCGCGATTCTCCTGTCTCAGCCTCCCAAAGTGCTGGGATTACAAGCGTGAGCCACCACGCCCGGCTTAGATTAGTACTCTCATAT
>PVHX01007125.1:73021-94097 GCA_004024805.1 Geosciurus inauris | reverse complement strand
AGCACTCGACCACTGAGCCACATCCCCAGCCCTATTTTTTTGTGTTTTATGTAGAGACAGGGTCTCACTGTGTTGCTTAGTGCCTCGCCATTGCTGAGGCTGCCTTTGAGCTCGTGATTCTCCTGTCTCAGCCTCCCAAAGTGCTGGGATTACAGGCGTGTGCCACCACACCCAGCTGAAATGTGAAGACTTTCATGAGAGTTGGAAGAAAACAAATTTTAAAATTGTCGATTTCCATTAAAAGTTTTCAGATGATTCTAGTAAATTTTTAGAAGATTTAATGCCTTTTACAGATTTTGTTCTTTTTTAACTCAGAGGTTAAATGAATTCTCTTTTTGACTCCATATGTTACTTGCAGAAATATTACCGAATGCCTGCAGTGATAGGATCTTTTTGTACATGTCTTATTACATGTTGCTGTGGGTCTCCACTGAGAAGACCTATTTTAATTCTCATTTTCAAGCTCTCTCCTGAGAAGGAGAGCTGCAGTCTTCTTTCAAGGTCACAGGATTTGATGGATGAGGAGTACTAACAGAGATCCCTGTTTCATTCCAAATTGATAGAACAACAGAAAAGATTAACCTGTCCCAATTAAGCTGAAATGAGGCCAAGGGCAGGTGACCTTTATAACAACTGAACACTATAATTCAAAAGCTGAATTACTGAATTTGTTTCTATTATTTTTCTACCTCCTTGTGACTTCACACTAAAAGCAACTTACATTTTATATAAAACTCTTTGGTTTGTAATACTTTACCATTTACAATAGCTTGTTTTGTGACTGTGCATCAAACTATGAGAGTTACCCTCTATTATAAAACTTGGAGGAAAATTTATTCACCTCAGGCTAAGGATCAGGGTCCCTTGGTCCTGTCCAGGGATCTGTGCCTTGAAATGGGATTCTTAATTTTAAATTGCTGCCAGACACACACTCTGTACTGATCTCATCAATAAAGATTTCAAACCTATGAAGGAAGGATGGTGTATGATTTTAAAAGAAGAATGCATATACAACTTTGATAAATGTTCATGTTTGTGATTTTTTTCATAGAAATGATTCCTGGAATAGAGGGTGGATGAAATTTTTTATTTAAAAAACCTTCACATATTTAATATCTCATTAACTCATCAATTTACAGAGTGCTAAAGGCCATTTTTGTGAAATCATTTTATATAAGTATAAAATCTTCTAATTATTGATGTGATATATTATTGTTGTTGCATGTAACCTTTTCACATGGCCATGGTGTTTATGGAATAAACATAGCATTATAACAGTGTGGAAATGGAGATGATCCTGTCATTTTGGCAGCACAATCTTATTTACACAAGCAAACTGAGAATCATCAATGTCAAAAGAATTTCTTGAAGATAAGTGCTTTTACAACATGAAAACTTTTCCTACTAGGAAACCAGATCAAAGTGGAATGTATAACATGGTCATTTAACAAATCTGAGGGATAAATAATGCAAGAATATATTCATGAGTGGGAAGAGAAAAATAACAAGTCAAGGTCATTAGTTGCATTCTCACTTTTACTAAATAACAATTTAGGTTGGGAGAAAAAAAAAAAGCCTGTAGTTCACAGCTATTTTTTACCATGAAAGTAAAAGGGCAATTATGACTTAAACCATCACAGACGTGTAATAACGAAGTAAGATTTTATTCTGCCAAGGACTCAGATCATCAAATTACAGGTACTGTTCAAATGATTTTCTGTACCAACCTACTATCTGTACAGGTCACAAATAGCTACACAGTCGTTTCATACATTTCTAAAGATCACATCTCAACTGAAACTGATCTGGATTTAAGCACAATAAAAATAACTACAACATTAGAACAACTTGGAAAAGCAGTAACATTTTAAATGGCAACCAAACACAAAATGGTCTTTAGACAACACGTCGAATCGCAGCTTTCTATATGCATGAACTCAGGGGCACTCGACCACTGAGCCACATCCCCAGCCCTATTTTGTGTTTTATGTAGAGACAGGGTCTCACTGAGTTGCTTAGCACCTCGCCATTGCTGAGGCTGGCTTTGAACTTGCGATTCTCCTGTCTCAGCCTCCCTAAGTGCTGGGATTATAGGCTTGCGCACCGCGCCCGGCTCATGCATATACTTTTATAGTTAAATACTATGGGAATTAAGGAAAGGACTGTCCATTTGGGGCAGAACAGGCAAGTCAGGCATCAGGTAGTCTCTGAAGAATTGGAAGACAGGAGGGAGTATGACATTGCAAAGCAAATAGTTTAGAAGCAATGCACAAGCACATGAAGATGAAGATGGTAGAACACTTGAGGGACAGGATGGAAAGAACAGTACCTGGAGCAGGTTTCATCTAAGAGAGAATAAATAGGTGATAAGGTGGGAGTGATATGCTAGGGCTAGATGGTAGAAGGCCTTTGTCGTCAGGCTAGGAGGTTTAGAATTAGTCCATGAAACATTTGAGGACCCCAGGGTAACCAGGGCATCAGTTCTTACAGCAAAACGTGCATATAGATGAGCATGGAACTGGAAGAAATAATGAGCAAACATTTCTAAGTGATGGTGGCAATAATTAAAAAAATTTATTGGGATTTATTGGGATTTGTTATATTATTTGAGAATGAATTATTCTTTAGACTTAGATTATCATGTAAATAAATGGAAATACAGTCACACATATTTTATTCATTTGCATCTCAGCTATATTTCAAAATTCTATCTTTTTGAATGGTAACTGATTCAGACCTAATGCAGTATAGATGCTTGATTCAATTTTCTTCTTTGGGAATCATCACTCTGCTGGCTGATTTTCTTTGCTGACAGGCTTCAATCATTTTAGTTTCTCACATTTTTGGATCAGAGGTTTAGTGTGAAGCTGTTTTACAGAGTTGTGGAATAAGTGCTCAAGATTTTCTTTTTATGATTTGCTTTGCTTCTATTAGGCGGGTTTCAATCATACATCAGAGTACTTTGTGAACCCTGTAAGTCATAATATTCATATTCTATATTTTATCTGATGTAGCACTCAGTGGAGATATCTTACTATCTAGATGTACATGTAAAAATGTCTCAGGAACTGTTAAGTAAATGGAATTATCTTCCTTAGAGTCCTGAATAAGCAAATAGTATTATAAAGTCAGAGAAATAATTTAAAAAAATTAGGATTAAAATACTGTACTCTAAAGATGCCTGTTTTAGATTATTGGAGTCAGGCAACCTTTATTACACAAAAGCAGTATTATGTATTGTTTGTAGATTTAGAATCTAAAGTACAAATCTAGAAATAATAATTAAAAATCATGAATCTTATATGCATCTTGTCCTAAGGAAGATGTTTATACTTTTAAAAAGATTCATAATTTGATACTCTGATATAACTTACTCAATTAAGTTTTGCTAAGCATTAAGTTGCAAAGGAAATGAATCTTTCTGTACATATGCACACATATATCAAATCATTACAATTAAACTATACTGAAGAGAACATTCTGTAAGTGCCTGGGAATTTTGTAGGATCATCTTATACATTCTGCACTTTCCAAGTCAGATCTATTTTAGTGGATCAAGGAATTGGAAGAGCTTTTCTATTCTTCAGAATCTTTGGACATTGTCTCAGCACAGCATGAGGTCACATCTTGTGATAATAGTTTGGATACAGAATTTAGCTAAATGGAGCATAATGGCAGACTGAGATAACATAAATGGCCTCTCTCCTCTTACCAGTATGTAGAAATATTGAGTAAAATATGACTTTAGAAACTTTAAACAAACATTTCTAAGAAAGAGAAACTCAAGAAACCACTCAGAATAAAGTAAAGAAAATTTTAAAACAGGGAAAATAAGAAAGTATGGTTAAGTTAAACAGAATTATAAAAGTAGATCCAATTTTTCTAAGAAGAATTTCAAGAGGGAAAGAAGAGAATGGAAGAGAGACAGCAATCACAAAGAAATGGTTCATCATTTTGCACAGCTGAAGAAAGACACAAATCTTCAAGTTGAAGTCTAGGCTGTCACAGCCACAGCCCAGTTGAGTCAGGGCAGTGGGGTTAGTTACAGGAAACTAAAAAAAAGTGCCCAGAGACAGCATAAAAAACATGGATTTCTGAGGAAAGCCTGCAAGAGATCAGTGACTGCTCCAAGAAGAGTACAGTGGTGACAGGCTGTAGAGATAGCACCTCTGACATTCACAATGTTTCACCAAAAAGTGCCTACCCTCACAATGTTTTGTTCAGTGGCAGCCAGATGAATGAATGACATGTATCCTTTCTACCATGCTCTCAGTTGCATCCTAGTCACTATTGAGAAAGGGGCTTGAAATGTTAGGCTGTGGAAGCAGGGTCCTCAGCATTAGCTTGCTTAGTTTGCATATCTGACCAGCATCTCAAGGAGTAACTCTACCATGATACATGCAAGAAAGTAGCAGTTGCATGTATTTGCTCTCTCATATTGTCATCACACTACAGTGATGCAGCCACATCAATATTTATAGCAGTTCAATTCACAATAGCTAAACATTGGAACCAACCTAGATGCCCTTCAACAGAAGAATGGATATAGAAAATGTGGTACATATATCCACAATGGAATATTACTCAGCCCTAAAGAAAAATGAAATTATGGCACTTGCAGGTAAATGGATGGAGCTAGAGGTTATCATGCTAAGTGAAATAAGCCAATCCCCCCAAATCAAAAGCCAAATGTTTTCTCTGATAAGCGGATGCTGATCTATAGTGGGTTGGGGGGAATAGGGAAGAATGAAGGAATTTGGTTTGTGTAGAAGGGAGTAAGGGGAGGAGTAGGGTTGTGAGGATGGGAAGGTCAATAGAATGAGAAAGACATTATTATCCTATATACATGTATGATTACACTACTGGAATGACTCTGTGCCATGTACAGCCAGAGGTATGAGAAGTTGTGCTCCATTTGTGTATAATATATCAAAATGTATTGTACTGTAAAATAAATAAATTTTAAAAAAGTATAATTAGTGGATGCTAATAAACAGGCAAAAATATGAGAAACAATATTTTTTCTTAAGATATTCCTTTGTGAGGTACTTATTAATTGAAAAGGAAAAATAGTAACTTTACTACGGAAAGGAAAGTCTAGCAGTCCCCTAAGCAAGTGATAGATGTTAGTTAACCTTACCAATAATGACACAACATGACATCATGTCTCCTGAAATTGATGTCCTTAATGAGAAGGGCACAATATCTATTCTGTGGTATTCTTGCAAAAAAGGCAAAACCTAAATTAAATGAAAGAAAACAAGAACAAGTATTAAGAACATGAAAGAGAATTAAAAAACTAAGAAACGGTTCCTAATTAAAGGAGACTATGGAGACATTAATAGATGCAAACACATAATACTGGATTGAATTCTGGAAGAGAAAAGGAACATTAGTAAGGCACTGGCATAATTGTATTAAAGTCTGTAAACTGGATAAGAGTATTGTGTCAATGTTAATTTCTTAATATGGATAATTATACTGTGATTATGTAAGATGTTAACATTGGGTATGTAGGAACTTTTTTTGTACTATTGTTATAATGTTGAAGCCTGAAATAATTTAAAAATTATGTGTTTTTAAAAATCAAAACAAAAAAGTACCAGGAAACTACTTTCTGTAGAAAACAGACAACACTAACCTGCCCTATTTCCCATATGCATAAGAGAAAGTCAGTGTCCTTCAAGATAATAAGCATCTGGACTCGCCATCCCAGGCTTTCTCTCATTATTCCCTTAACTTGGCTAGGTTTTGTGGGAACAAAATTGGGGCCTTCAGGAACATGTGTTTTACCGTTCCCCTTTTCTCTAAGGATGATACACACGCCAAGTGTAAAGTGACATACCAAGGCAAATCAGTTTTAGAGAAACATGGTCAAGCTAAAGCAAAAGGAAAGAAAAAATCATATACTCTAAACAAATGAAGAACAGACTTACAGTAGTTATCCCATCAACAATAACAAGAAATAAATCCAATGAAAACATATCCTAGTCATTCCAAATGACAGTAATTTTAACCTATCCGTGGCGTGTTACATACCCTACACAACTAGCATTGAAAAGAATGATGTCTGAAGATATTTTCCAAGACAAAAATGTCTCTTGCCACTCACAGACTTTCACTTAAGGAATTTCTAATGAACGCACATTAGTAACAAGAAAACTGAACTCAGAGTGAAGGGGTAGAACTTAAGTATCAACTGTGAGCAATTAAATAATTTAATTATTGATTAATTTAAAATAAACACCACCAAAAACAATGACTAATATTAGAGTTTTTAAAAATTTAAACTAAAAAACAAAATGATAGTGTGTGGTGTTAGAATTAGGGAACTCTACATTTTTTTATGGTGAGTAATGTAGAGATATTGATTGGCTATAGTGGATTAAAATAGTAAACATGTTTAGGGGAACTGGAAAGGCTACAATCAGAGTATATAACTTCTATAACACTAAAAAGAGAAAGGAAGAATGAAGAAATTCATGAGTCTAATATAAAGTAGAACAGTAATAGGTAAAGAACATAGTACCAACACACACACATCTACATAAAGGATATACTGCTGTTTTTTAAAATTAGTAATGACAATAAATATAAACAGATTAAATATACCTCTTGAAAGAGTTAAATTCTTCAAAATAACGATGAAATAAAATCCAGATAAACATTGTTTGTGGAAAACACACTCTAGCAAAATGACCTAGATAACTAATTTTATAATAAAGGGATGAAAATAGTTATATCAGCTGAAGGAAATCTGACGAAGCAATAGTAACATCAGGGTAAATAAGTTTCAAGGAACATAATATTCAACTCCGATATTCTTTTCTCACCATAATGAAAACATAAATAATAAGGCAAACTTACAGAGTAATACTTGTTACAAGTAAAATTATTCAGAATACAGATAATAATATCATCACTTGGGTGTCAAGGTGGCTTTTTCCATCTCCTTTCAGCTGTCTTTTGTGATTAACTACTCAACTTATAATCATGACAGAACAAGATTTTAACATGACACTTATCCACAATTTTTTCCAGGTAGTATGCCAAAGATTGGCAATCTTATAATCTCTTGATGTCATGTCACATTCTAATGTAAATGTGTTATATGTTAATGCAATTCATGTTACAGTGGATCAGCAAGTTGCTCTTCCCTAGGATATACGTAAGTTGAAGAGCCAGCAACTGGGTTGTGTGTGTGTGTGTGTGTGTGTGTGTGTGTGTGTACGTGTAGTGTACTTTGTCGGACCATTGAAATTTCAAACAGGACTGTATGAACCAATCAGTTTCTTTGTTCAGGTATTGATTTATTGATTGTCTTCAAAAACTCCTTTTCCCTTTATTTCAGTGGCTTAGAATGTGGCAGTGTTTAAATTTTCTAAAATATATTAGCAAAGGAATGCTAATTTATCCATACTATACTTGCCTATAGTAATGAAAAAGTATAAAGTCAATCAACATTCATTAGAGATCATGATATTGCTGAGATCATTTGTCTATTGCCTGACCCAGAACTCTCAGTGGTCAGTAGGACCTATGGAAGGAATTCTTTCAGTCCTTGCAAGAGTTTGAATCTTATGGCAGGGAGGTAAATCTGCTTCATCCCTTTTCTACATTAGCTCATTTAAGTCTATGCTCAGACTTCAAACACACTCTCAGCAGGCAGTGGTGAAGTTTAAGTTCATATGGGATTATGGTCTTCAGCTTTGAGAATGGGATGATGGGGTCCCATGCAAATCTCTAGTTTCACATTATGTATTGCAATACTTAGATATAGTCTTAAAAGGAGATCTTCTCGGTACAGTACAGTCCTAAAGTTTTTCTCAAGCTATTGGACATTAAAATTCAAGATTGTATTTAATTGTTTTTCTGTTTTGATTTTGTTTTTCTTTTTCCAAAGTAGGTTATTTTGAATGTAAAAAAAAAATTTAATTCCCTTACTAGTGGGCCTGAAAGGTATGGTACAGATATGAATCAAGAGGAACAGTATTCCCTCAGTAGGTCATTTTGTTTGCAATTAATGATATACAAACTCCATAGCAAAGAAAAATCTGCAGCCTACAGCAATTTCTTTCACTCAATACTTTGTTTCACTTTCCTTTGGCAATATATAAAATAATGGTACACTTTTCACTTACATATTTTAAATATCCTGCCAGAGGTATTTTTGTAATGTTAAAACTGTTGCACCAATTTATTTAATTTGCCTTGGTTATTTTATATTCTACCTTAAAGTAATTAAGTCACACATAGCTTTATATAATGGTTATTTGATCACATGGCTTATTTGCTTTCTGTAATGACTCCTTAGTATGTCAGTGAATTGCATGCTTTACTTTTACAATAAACTTCCATAGAAATATATGCTATAAATTCACATAAGGCATACTAAATACAGTACTGTGAAAACAGTATTTTTTAAGCAAATATGACAGAGAAGCAACATATCAGTTAGAGGATATCAAAAAACAAAGCATAAATACTCCTTAGCTACAAACCAAAGGTAATTTTCTAAAAGGCAACAAATAATATTTTTTATCATCTTGCAATATGAAATATGCATGCACCTCTCCTGTATACAGGTTACTTAATAACTGATTCAACAAAGTAGATTTGGTTCTAAAACTAAGAAATAAATTATGCTCCTAACACCCTGCAGAGGTACTAGGAGCTCAAAAGAGTCTCCAGGTCTTCTGCATCTCTGAATCTTTAGCACCTTGCCTGACAACTGGCAGTGAAAGTAATAACACTATGGAATTATATGTGGGTATGTGGGGCCATCACAAGAAAAAAAGTTTTTATTGAAAATGGATGTTAATAGTGTGTATCCTATGGAGTGAGGTAAAATATCAATATCTACATATCATAGTATGGCTTAGTCTCAGAATATCTGACATTTCTTGAACATTGGAGAATAAAAGGGACTCAGAAATCATCAAACTGTGTCTTTCATAGAATATAGTCTATAAGATATTATTTGGCTGTGTGATGCTTTAGAGGGGATAAAAACAGATATATTTTTAGATAAGTTTAGAAAATATTACATTATACATGTTGATTTAGAACACATATAATCTTTCTGGCTTCCAGAAGGCCTCTGGTAAGAAACAAAACAAAACTCTCTGTCACACACATTGCTTGTCTAGTTTTCTTTAATCCAGCATTTCCCTAATGTCTTTCACTTGTTTCCTTAAAGTAAACAAACACTTTCACAACCAGTGCTTGTGAGAAAATAATTTGAGAAATGACAAAGAGATTGGATCTTGGCTTCTCAGGCAGAAAATTGAGACCTAGAATATGGAGTAACTTTAGCAGAATGACAGATTAACTAGCTACTGGCTGAGAAAGATCTAGAATCTAGTTCTATACAGTCACTGTTCATTTTACTATGTAGCTCTCTATATAGGGCATGCGTACAAGTAGTTACAAACTAAATTGATTCAATTGGTAAATAATAAAAATTGTAGTAAATTCACCTTCAAGCTTCTAATCCCCATTTATGTTTCTAAATACTTTAAATACATTAACCTGAGTAAAGCCCTATTTTACAACTTATATCACAATAAAGCATTGTAATTAAGGATCTAAGAAGGAACAAACTAGGAAATGGTTATGAAAATACAGAATTTTTAATATAATATTTTAAATAGAAAGGAAATGACTAAACACATAACATCATAAAGTGACAATAAAATATTGGTATTAAAATAAAAAATGACAAAATTGTGAGAATGAAAGCCACCATAAAAAGACTAAAAATACAAGTGGCATCTACAACACAATGTCCATGAATCAGAGGTCTAAAGTGTAAAATAATTCTACAAATCAGTAAAAGAGAAAACCTATATGAGAAATAGATTATATATATTGGCAAATGGCCAATAATCATATGAATCTGAAGTGAAACAATAACATACTTCATGTTATTAGACAAAATAAATGAAAAGATTGATACACTCCAGTGCTGGCAAATACATGAAGAAATGGCAATATTCATAGCTACAAAATTGAAATTGTGCATACTTCATGACTCCCAAATTCCAAACTAGGAATTTATTCTGCAGACATAGAAGAATGAGTTGGTAAAAAGTTATAACTATATATTTACATGGATAGATAAATATCTAGTTGAGTAGTTAGAATTTCACATTGCTGAATTGTTTCTACTAAGAATAATCCAGCAATAATGGAACAGTCGCTAAAAAGAAGCAAAAAAATGTATCATGGTACATTAAGGCAAATGAAATACTACATAATGGTATGTGAGAAAGATAAAGAGATTTCTGTGTATTGACATTAAAACTGTTTAAAATGTATTAAGAGAAATACGCCAGAAGCAAAAATAGATGGGCACTGTTATTTAAGGATAGTTTTAAAGTGTGTGTGTTTGGGTGTGAGTACTTGTATGGACATATTTGAAAGTAAAGAAACTGTTAACTCTAAGTGATGGGGGCAGCTGCTGGTTACACTGTCTCCTCTCTAACCATCCTCCAGGCCATGGTGTACTAGCTTTAAAGCAACAGTAGTGGCTCTCCTGAGGAATCTGTCTGTACTGCACTGTAGGAAAGATGGGCCCTTACATAATTTTACTTTTCTATTATTAAGGCCAATCTCAGAACTCTATTGGCCATGGGACCAATCAAGCTGAAAGAACGTCCATTAAATTATTTAGTTACATTTATGTGTTTGCATATATTTATATAGGAATATGCAAATGTCTGTAGGATAACATAAACTTGTTTATTAATTTTGAGGACTGGGATGAGTTGCCAAAAAGGGGGACTACTTAGTATATTTTATTTCTTATTACTTTTTTTTACAGCAACATTACTTTGGTAGTTTAAAAATATGAATAATTTCTAAAAGAAATAAAATTTAAAAATACTAAAAAGGAACTGAGGTTCTTCTTTAATATTATCACAGTCATTTTTCACTGATGTGTTCTTTTGATGAACACTGCTTACAATTTTCAGGGCTTCTTCGGTGTATAAACTATTCATTTTGCACTTATTTATTTTCTCTAAGTGCTCAATATCATTTCAAAAACTAGAACAACACTATTTGTATTTCCTAAATGTTGTTTATACTTTAGCTGGCAGTGCCTTCGTTTCAGATGTTTCCTCTCAAATTCTTTTAATTGACAAGTGTCTAATCAAATGAGTGCTGGGCAGCCTGAGTCGAAGGTGAACCTCATTTGAGGGTACATAGACATCATTTCAGTGACTATATCTAGATAATGAGGACATTAATGTTCATTAAAAATTAAACACTAGGATTTTCTGAATGATGTCTAACATGATTATCATATACACATGTTTCAGACACAAATGAGTAACCTGGAAAGCTAAAGTTCAAAACTTGACGAATCTCATTTCAACACACCTGATAGTGTTAATCATGAATGTTTTAATTACAGGTATATAAATTAATACACAGATAAAATTGGATTACTTTTGTTTCATTTTTTCTTCTGGTAAACATGAGTTGCTTTAACACTGCCTTTAGTTTTAACATTGTCAAGACTAGGTGCTTTCTTAACACTTTCTTTAACTATGAATCTCTGTAAAAGAGATTCTTAAATGCAGCATCTAATAACTAAAGAAAACACCACTTGTTTTTAATTGTTAAAGAAAGTCCATCCTATTACACAGATCTGAAAGAAGCTGCTTGGTAATGCAATTCCGATTCCCTCAAAAACATTCTAGCTGATGATAAGACACCATCCTCCCAATTCCACACATGTGCTCACAAATCCTACCAGAAGAACCACTCAATAGCAATAATTCAATAATTATCCAGGCACGTTTTCTGAAAATAAGATCCTCACTACCCAGATTTGTACTAAAAAGAAAAATTTATCACCATTGTTAAGACTTTCAGTTTTAGAAAAGCAATCATTCATTTTAGTGAAGTCCATTTAGTCAATGGATTCACAGCTTTTAAGTTACAGCAGAAATCAGGGCTCTTTGCTTACCTACATCTTGTCATTCACTTCAAAATATATTTAAAAAAAATCACTTACAAATTAAATCAAGATTCTTGTAGGTTTACATTTTAGAGCACAAGCACAGGAAAGTCAGGCGCTGGCAGTAACACCTGTATGTAATATAATGTATGTGCCATTCACTTTTCACTGTATTATTTATATTACTGTCAAAGAATTTAAGACTGAAATAAGGTCTTAAATTGAAATAAGTAATGTATAAAAATTACTTTCATGATGAAAACTGCAAGAAGAAAATCCCTTTAATATAATCACATCCACGGTAAACACAAGTGTCAATGTAGTCTAGTTTTAAGCCACAGTACAGTGTAACAGGAATATTTTAAAATGTCATATTTCAACATAATACTTTGGTGTTCCTCTTGCTTATTTAGGAAGAAATCTCTTCCATAGTCACTAGATAGCATAATTAGTAGATAACATTGATCCAGATTTTCTAGTTTGAAATTATTTTGTCTTTTTTTTCTCCAGTTTATTCCCAGTGAATTTTCTTTTATATACTTGGTGTTGGTATTTTGTCTTATGTAAGCCTGAAATGAAATCAACAATTTCTTTAACTATGATGGAGTTAGAGCTGTTCAATGGGTAACTTTAAACATTCTGTCTCCTGGTGGATGAGGAAAATCCATAATATTCATCCAATAATTTGCTTCACTGTTTTTTGCTTGATTTTAAGTACTCTAGAAACACTTGTGATCACAAAAATGACACAGTTTCAGTATCATTTGCACTATAGATCACAGTTCTCCCAACAACTCTTGACAATAGCTCTCAATATTCTAAACTAAAAATGATTGTTTTCCTCTTTTAATAGCCTCCAAATGAAGAATGGTAACTATTGAAAAGGATATCTTGAAACATTTAGGTAGAATTGTTACCTTGCATTTTTATCCTCATCATAAAAAAAAGTTTCATATTCCAGTATAAAAGCAAGAGGGACATTTATTCATGCAAATTGTTTATTATGCTGGTTATAGTCCTATTCCTTCTTATATATTCATTGCTCAGTTGGAGTCTCCTGATGGGCATTAGAAACTAGGTACGTGTGAGAGATTGAAAGGCTGGGAGGGAGGAATGGAGAGGGAGAAAATACTCCAAGAGAAGGGTGAGGGAGCAGGAAGCTAGGGTAAGAAAATAAAGATAAGTAAATAACTCTTAAGAAGACAGAATAAAATGTGACATTGTTGGATATGGGTGCCCTCTGTTTGAGTACTGTGGAGTGAAATTAGGCCACATCCATCAGAGAACCTGACAGGAAATGACCCAAAACTGTCCTTTTGGGGTACTGAGAGAATTGCTGTCCATTCTTTCTCTGTTCTTGGCATCTACTGAACAGAGATTAAGATAGCCAATTAAGTATAATTGTGATAAATTATGTGCTTCATATTTATTCTAATAGAGAACTACTGCTTAGCAGGTAATAACCCCAAGCCACTAAACTAATTGTGCTTAAAACCTTGGGTTAGATGTAGAATGACCTTAGGTGTGAGAGGGTAGGGCTTCATCTATGATGCCATTATTACCGTATCCCAATTTACATACACAATTAATTTTGTGATGATGTATGAAATTATTAACATTAATATGGCTAACAAGTCCTGTTTTTTTTTTTTGGTATGTTCTCAATTTTTATTCCCAGCATAGGCTTATTGGCATGAACTTCAAAAACATAAAAATTTAAAGGTTAAGTCTTGGGTTGTACTCTGTCATAGGTATAAAAAATTCCAGCACAGTTAATTTAAATTAACTTTCCTCTACTCAATATCCTCATTTCAGTGGTCCCAATTTCTTCAAATTTCATATTCTTATCAATAAAAGGCTTTATTTTTATTTTTTATATTTATGAATTTTACATATTTGTTAATAAATCATAATTATATATAACTGTACTAATGTATTGATCATCAAAATGTACAAAAACAGAAAAGCAGATAAAGTAACCTCAATATGTGTTCTAATGCTTTCTTACTCAATCCTAATGGATTTTCTTTCATATCCCATGGGGTGTGCCCACCCCATGTTAGTTACATTGTAGAACAATGGTCTAGTTAAAGCTAGGCTGGCAAGAAGAACCAATCAGAACACCACACTTTTATTTTAATGAAATTTCATATATGTAAAATTAAAGTCTAGAAGAGATTTTAAGACTTCATCCAGGAATTTCCCTTAATCATATACATGAAAGATGAAAATTGAGGATAAGAATCCATCCCTTCCCATGTGGCACTCTTCTTATTGGACATCATTATAAAAAGTCTACTATTATATGGATCCCTGTTTATTTGGTGATTTAAGCTTTTGGCCATCTGTAAAGCAACAAATATCACTCTTTTCCATAGTACCCTCCCAGATATTTGAAGAAACCTCAGGCTCTCTTTGCTGACATTGCTTACAAGTTGCACATAAGCATTCTCTTTTACTATCCTCTATGAGTTATGTTTTTCTGTACCATAATTCTTTCCCCATCCCCTCTACTCTAGCAGTACTACGAGTTCATGAATATCAATCTGAAAATGGGAAATCAAGAAATGCAAGCTATACTCCAGACAGGGCTTGATCAGTCTTCTGAAATTAGAGACTTAGAGCTTCCATTAATCAATCATCCAGTTTATAGAGCTAAATGAAATAAATAGTTCTTTTGGGGGAATACAATTATTTGTCTTCATGAGTTGTAAAGGCAAATAGTGAATTCATTACATCATCATGTTGCATTTTAAACATCTCTTGTGGTATGATGTTTAAAAAGAACACTGCAGGGAACAAAAATCAATGGGCCTGAAATAAAATGGAAAAATAAATATAAATCCACTAGGGCCCTACAGATAAAGCAGTTGGCTTTTATTTCAATGAATATAGATAAGTGATTTCATGTGGAGGGACCTAGAATAATCATGATAAAATTACTTTATGGTAAGTGTGACTGGGCTAAAAAGGTTCCATTATTTTAACTGGTTCTTTCCATTTCTGGTTTCATTGATGCATTTTAGTATTTTTTATGTTTTCCTGCATAGCTGGGTTAAGTAGTTTTTATGCACTATTACTGACTTTTACATTATCTTCCTAGGTAGCAGATTTATAGACATTAAGCACTTTGAATTATATATGTTTTAATTTCTAAACTATATGAAGGAAATCAGATGGTGGAATTTGAACAAGCAAACAAAATAAAACGCCTGTTACTTGAGTATAAATATGAAGTTATTTGGGTCAAAATTAAATTAAAATTATGCTTAGCAAAAACATATTCAATTATCTAGCAATCTTAGGTTCAAATATGAAGAAAAAATTAATAACTTAGTATTTCCACTACATTTAAATGTTTATCCAACCTCAGAATCAATTAATATTCTTATCAACATATGCAGTCTATTAAATGGAAATATCTCATCTCTTGCTTTCCATTGTGAGACTTTATTTTTGGTACAAAACCAGTAATCATTCTTATGAAATTAAGAGTTAAAATTATAACTGCAGACTTGTATTTTTCATAAAAGTGTCTTGTCAGATGGCAGTGTTGTTGTGGATTACTAATGTTCATAGTAATACCTTGAATTATGAAACTTTGGTTATCTTTTACTGATAAGCTTTTTTTAAAAGATAAACCTTGGTTTATCTTTTATCACGCAAGAAGGAAGTTTCAGATTAAAATACATAACAATTTAAGAATTGAAAATGTCCTCCCTCTAACACTTAGAAAACATATTTAAAAATATATACATGTGTATACACACACACATACATATATACATTCACACACATATAGTCAAAGGTGAAATAGAAAAAATTTGGGAGAGAAATTAATTCTATTAATTAATTAATTCTATTCATTCTATTAATACTTGGTAGTCTTCCAACTAGTTTGTTCTTTGGGTCAAAAAACTATGTCATAGTTTGAGGGATATGATAGTGGGGATAAATATGCAAGGTAGAAAATAATTAAAAATGACTATGCAATTGATATTGGGAAATATCTTAGTTTCTTCCATTTGAAGATGCAAATGTGCCATTCAGTAACAATAAGAAAATCCAAAATTATCATTGCAAACTAAAGATTCATTCTGGAGAATATCATTTACTGATTGAATTCATTTAAAGATATATTTATTCAATTTAAATTAATTTACTCTGGTTATATTGGATAACAAATGAGTAAAATAAAAAATTCTAACCAAAAGTTCATAGCCATATCATCAATCTGACCCTTATGGACAATTTACATTTCAAATCTAACCAGTATTACTTTAAATGATCTACAGTTTACATATTTGGTCACATAAGTATTCTAAACTATTATGACTATGCCAACAGCTATTAGAGTTACATTATATTGAATATCCTCAATAAAACTTCCTAATGATTTACAAATATGGAATTTAATGTGTAAGTTTGTATGTGCATGAATGTGTGCATGTGCGCACGTGTGTAAAGTTTCCTTAAATTCAAGGGATAAATTGCACACAGATCTAAATATAGATAAAATTGTCCTAGCAACACAACACTTGAGTTTCTTCAGAGCTAATTTGTGTGCATCCTTTCCCTGACTTAAAAGATGACCTTTTGACGTTTCAATCTATGGTCTTGTCATTTCTCTATTTTTGGCCACATGTAAGAATGGGTCACAGTTCTCTATTGCTTCCACTTACAAAGTATTTACCAGTTCGGGTGAAAGGTGTCCTGGGCTCAGGCTGGCATGCATTGTTGACACCTAAGGATGCCCACTGCTTCTTGCTTAGAAATTGCTTTATGTCTCAAATAGTTCTTTCCCAAAATGTAGTCATTACAAAAACATCAAAATAGTGAAGTCATATTAAATCATTATTTTATTTTATTTTATTTTTTAAAAATAAATTTTTAAAATTTTTAAAATTTTTAAAATTCTTGCTTAGAAATTGCTTTATGTCTCAAATAGTTCTTTCCCAAAATGTAGTCATTACAAAAACATCAAAATAGTGAAGTCATATTAAATCATTATTTTATTTTATTTTATTTTTTAAAAATAAATTTTTAAAATTTTTAAAATTTTATTTTTATGTGGTGCTGAGGATCGAACCCAGTGCCTCAAGCATACTAGGCGAGCACGCCACCACTGCGCCATAACCCCAACCCCTTAAATCATTATTTTTATAAAAATATTTTTGAAAGCACATCTTAGGCAGATAACTATTTCATTAAAAGAAATTACTATTTAAAATACTTGAATATTTGTCATATTAAAACTAGGTCTTGGAAGATAGTTATAGTGGGCTCAACCTAAATATAAAAAATACTCATTAGGGAATTGCTTAAACATTTGCATTGTTGCCTTTGAAAATAATAAAGCATATTAATTAAAACATATCTATTTTTCACTTAATGTGTCATTTAATTAATAATTCCTTGCCCCTCAAAAGTAGTAGTTTTGCAGTGGTTAGATTTGACCAGGTATGAGTTTAGGCATAAATCGTCAATTAATGTTTATAAAGGCCAAATGTCTTTTGCTTGTACAAGTCCTCAAAGCAGGTAGAGACAGGAATTGATGTTTTAAATTCAGACCATGAATTCTACTCAGCATACCAAGGGCAATTAGAAGGCATTTGCTTTTTAAAAAATTTGAGCTGAGGTTAGATTCTATGCCTAGGAGCTTAGTTCTGGCTCCTACTGTTTCTGTAAGTCAGGTCAGTCAGTAGAGACTGAAATGTTCTTGTTATATTAAAAACATCTCAATAAAGAAAAAGTGTAGCTTCCTATTCACTGAGCATGGTATTTCCTGACCCTGTACTCTGGAGGTATAGCCAAAGCTCATAATAGGCTAATAGAGAGAGCAAATTTATTAGAAAGCTAGGTGAGTGGCAGCAGTGTCTCCTGGTTGGTTAGTCAAATTCCCTGGATATGAACTATTGGGTCTAGATAAAGGGCAGGAAAGATGAAGCTCTTTCCAAAAAAAAGGAAAGGTATATTTGTAAACAAGTCTCTGTTGGTATTGGTCACTGAGTACAGCTTCATCTGTATAGGCATTAAATTAGTCTTGCTCTCAGCAAGGTATGATGATGAGTTGCTGACAAATCAAGTAGGATCAGGGCCATGCGATGACCAAACCCTGATGTATACGTGCAAGATGTGAGCAGAGAGTTTCTTCATGAACACTAATCATAGAATTAAAGGTTACGGTTGTGAATAACTTCAGAGATCATTTATGCTTCATTTTACAGATAAAGAAAATGAAGCCCACGGTAGCGAGTGATATGCGTGTGCCATTCTGTTGACAAGCAGCAGAGAGCATGAACTCAGACTGGCTGTCTGACAAATTTAGCGTACACAGCATTGCAATGGAAATGGAAAATAGATTCACGACCTAGAGAAACTGGACAGACCAAGCTTAATGCATTATATCACTTCACACATCTTATGACTGAATTTACTCTAGTGTAAAGGGCACCCTAAGCACTTGAAGGGGTGATGGCACTTCACAGGGCCAGGTAGAAATAGAGGGCTCTAGTGTTAATATGTGCTATGGGAGTGAGGAATGGAGTGAATGAGTTTCAGTTACACCTTCACAAACTCATTGGCATTTAAAAACTTTTAGTCCTGGAGGAGCTTGCAGAGTCGCTGTACCCTGCAGAGATGGAAGGCAATTAAGCAGAAGTCAGGCTGAAATGACCGTAGGATGGCAAAATGTTTGAAAGGGTTGAAGGCAATTAAGATTCTATGACCTGTTCTTGTATCATCTCTGTGCCACCAAAGCACCATTCAATCACTGTATTTATATCTTCTGCATAATGAAAACACCTGCAACTGCATAGGTTCTGCTTTAACTCACATGCAAAGTATTTCTTTGTTGTGATTGGAATTTTATTTTATTTAATAGGTAATTTCTTAATTTCATAATAGCCAATCACAAGGATCCATAGCAAGAATAATTGGTTGAAGGCATTTTCACTTTCATCTAGGAAAACATGAAACAAAATTCATGTTTGAGGAGATAGATATGTTTAACCTGATTTAAACATTGGATAAAGTATACACACACACACACACACAAACACCCCACATGGTATCCCATTGACACACAGTTTTTATGTTTTGAATGTGGTTAAAATAAATTATTAATAACTATACAAATTCAAACATATTTTCAAATTGAACAATTTATTCAGTTACCATACAACAAACAATTATTGAGTATATTGAGTAGCTTCCACTTACTAGGAACTAGGATTTCAGTAACTCTGAAGGAGCTCAAGGTTGAATGGCTAAGATAGATAGATAGATTTTTTTCCCAGTAAATGTTACTACATCAAAATGGAGACCTTTGCAGCAGATTTCTATGTAAGTACTCATGAGGAGGCACCCAGGAAGAAATACTTTAAAATACTAGTGACTATATGGTCAAAGGAGAAGGACACTGTAGAAAGAGAAAATTTGAGCAATATTGGTGAATAGTTTAGTGGGGAGCAAGCACTGAGACATGGTAAGTGATGGGAGGTCAAAGTATCTACACTCTCTCAACCTTGGCTTTACTGACATGTTGAACTCAATTATTCTTTGCTGGGGTGTCCTGTGCATTAGAGGATGTTTAGCCACATCCTTAAGGTCAACTTACTAGATACCAGTAGAACACACTCCCTACTATAATAGTTGTGACAATAAATACGTCTCAAGACTTTGACAAACATTCTTTGGTGAGCAGTATCATCTTCTGGCTTAAAAGCAATGGAAAACTATTGTATGCTAGATCACTTAGTTATATATGCCATGAAAAGCATGTGTGTATTACCACCTACATAATCAACATCAGAGAGACCCATTACCTAAAGAGTACAAGTATAGATTCCTCCTGCCATTTCATACAATTTTATAAAACTTGTGTATTTTAAAATTAGGCACATTTGGGTAGAGGCGTGAATTGTGCCAATTTCAAAAGGGATAGAAATTACAAAAGTAATATGATGTACTAGAAACAGTTCTCTTTGTTGTTATTTCTAATGTATGTAGCCCTCTTATAAAGGCAATATGGAGAAACAAAAGACATCATAATGTTCGATTTCAAGACAATGGAAGTAAAGTAATAAGCAAGATGTGGGTCCAGCCATGCTTCAGTAAGCAGCATCACTTGTAGAGTATGCTGTTCAGCAGACTGATACTGCAGTTATTCTGCAATTAAGTAAGCAATCACATTGTGCAGGGGTTTCCACCTTTATACTGAATATGCATAAAACTGAAACAAAATGACACTTTAGTGTTGATACTGATGAACCTTTATAAACAAAAAAAATGGACTAGAATGGACTGAATTAGCCCAATAACTGACCCCCTGGCAATGTTGTGTATGCTTTTGCAGAGGCAGGCAAGAAGATACATAGTACCCTCTGCTGACATGCCAATCCTGGGCACAGTTCCTGTTTTTGTGTGTTGTTTTATTTTTTTTAATGTTTTATAAAATTTGCTTCTCTCTTTTTTTAAATGTCCCTACTCTTGGCCATAACATTTGGTTTTCAGTCAATGCTTCTTCAGCACCTATTATACCATGGTACTACGGCAAAAAATTATGAAGTATTAATCACAGACAGGGTTTATTACAAGAGTCTCTGAAACCTGATCCAACAGTAGTATGTTAATTGTGAGAGAAAAATGGGTTGCATTTTCAATATTGAATCAATCATGACATCTTATTGATTCCTTTGAAAAGTTATTCTTCCAGAGGAGACCAGATATTGAATGAAGTGAGAAATAAAACATAAAATAAAAGCGAGTTTAGACACTACTCAAGAGCCCCATCCCTTAATGATTATAGGAATGCTTGTACTGAAAAGTTTATTTCCCGAGGCAATAGAAAAATCAAAATTATTTTAAAATTAAGTTATTTTATGATAAAAGTAGTAAAACATACAATATAAAAATTCAAATAGCAAGGAAAGGCAAAACAAAATGTGAATTGCATCCTTTTCCTTCAGATCCTAATACATTTCATAGGAAAAATATTAAGAAATTTTTTGCATATCTTTCTGGAAAATTTATGCACACAGAAGGGACAATTTTAGGTAGGATTGCTCTATGTCTTGCTTCTTTTTTTTTTTTTTTTTTTTTTTTGTT
>PVHX01007125.1:0-72921 GCA_004024805.1 Geosciurus inauris | reverse complement strand
GTCTTGCTTCTTTAACTTGAAGACATATAATACAGCATTTTCCATGCTAGAATTCATTTATCTATTGTATTTTTTTGTAGTTTGAATTTTTTTGCATATGTTCTATGTAGGCATGTACTATTTGTTTTTAAATATCCCTTTTAATGAAGTTATAGTTTTTTGGTTTCTTTGCTTACACATACTACACTCTAAATTGTATGTATAAATTCTTAAGGAGTTCTATAAAACATTTATAGGATTCATTTCTAATGTGAAATATCTTAAAATTCAATTTATTTAATTTTAAAAACTTTGCATCAGATATTTCTCTCAAAGAGAAATTATGACTTTTTGGCTAATTTGGAATTTGGAATTCTATTGAGATACAAAAATAATGGGACAAGTTTATGTTTCTTACATTTGATATACTCTAACATATTAAATAATATAAATATACCTTATATAGATAGACTGAAGGTTTAATTTATGAATGTAATATTTAAGCTGTATGCATGCCTGCAATCCCAGTGACTGAGGAGACTGAGTCAGAAGGGTCACAAATTCAAGACAAGCCTCAACAACTTAGTAAGGCCCTAAGCAACTTAGGCTATCTCAAAATAAAAACCAAAAGGGCTAGGGATGTGGCTTAGCAGTAAAGTGCCTCTAGGTTAAATTCCTAGAACCAAAAAAAAAAGAAAAAGAAATATAATAATAATATAAAATAGCATTATATTTTAGATAAGAATAAGTAAAACTGAGCAGAAATAAATACACTGACCTGATGAATAATTTAACAGTATATATAATGTGGCTATACCAATTTCTCTAAAATATTTGTGTATTATGGTTAAATATACTGCAAATGGACCAAATACAGAACAACTACACCAGGTAGGTATTTAAAGTGGTTCTGAGTTATTCAAGCTAAACATAATCCTGGCAAAAATATGTGAGATGTTTCAAATCTGTATGTCATTCATTCAGCCAGTCAAAATATCCACACAATTCATACCATGTCCTGGGACTAATTAAGTCAGCTTTGTTTTTAGTTTTAAGGGTTCTGAATCTATTTTTGTAAGGTAGAATTTGTGAGTTTTTTTATCAGTTTTCTAATAAAACTTCTAGTGCATCCCATAATTTATTAATGTATTCCTTCTATATGAACTAACTGTATCAAATTATTAAACATCTATTGCATGCCAGGTACTATGGTAGATTCTGTGAATGCAAGTATTCTCACTGCATTTTGTGCATTTTTGGCTTAGTCAGGAAAATAAGTATCGTTAAATAATCTTGCAAATGATTATAAAACTGCAACTCTGCTATGTACTAAAAAGAGAGTTACAGGTCATATAAGAGCTTATGATGTGAGAATTTACATAATAATAAATGTTTCTCTGAACTGAGATTTAAAGGATAGATTAGAGTTAAGGATGGAAAGAAGAAAATAAATAGCATTCTTAAAAAGGAGAAACAGCATCTGTGAACACCTGGTGAGGAGAGGACTCATAGTGATCATTTACCCAAACCTCAATTGCATAATTGGAATGAATGTTTATAGATGGTAAAGGCCTGATATGCTTGTGTAAGTTTAGAACTACCATGTGTGAGTTAAGAGCTAACTATGTTGGGGAAGTTCAAATGGAAGCCTAGTCAAAGAGACTAAAAGCACTCTCACACCCTGTAGGGAATGGCACAGATCAAAGTTGCTCTTTGGATGGTCTCACCAAACTCATATGATTCATAACTTTGAACTATGTCAAAGTCAGATGAATGTTGAAGAACAATAATAAACTAATAAAAACTCAAGTGGTAGCTATTCCAAATTGTGGCCACCATACCAGGTATGGTGTCTTTGTTAGAACAGACAAACATTGCCTCTGGAATATTTATGCATTATTTTATGTTCCAGTTAGAAATGAGAATGAAAATTGTGTGTGTGTGTGTGTGTGTGTGTGTGTGTGTGTGTGTGTATAAAAACATTGCTCCAGTACTGTGTGAATTATATTTCCTTTCTTCCAAATAAAGTCTGAAAGGACCTAGATTGGCTAGACATTTCACAGAATATCATTGGTTTTCTAAATTGATGGAGTCATATTAATAGAATGTTAATGGAAACAGATTAACCAACATAGCAAATATATTGGAAGTTTGGGGAGACAAATGAGAGGACAGGAGAAGATATTTACCAATACAAAAGAACTCAACACAACACAACATTGAAGTTTGTAGGCATATAATGATCTCTGGCATAAAGGATATTCTCTTAATGGAAAGTGCAAATAATTGTATCTTGTAACTATCAATATCTCTACGAAGGGAGAATGAGAGCTTATAGCTTCATCATCTTCTGAAGGTATCATATTGCGTACTTGAGAATCAATCCCATTTACATAAGGCACGAAGGGTTGCCATCTTTGAGTGGTGCCTAGAACAGAACTAGGCAGTGGTATTAGTGGCCCTTTCCCTTGGACCATAGAACCCAGAGAATTTTATGTCATTAGAAATAGCAAGCCCAGTTGTAATTTATGAAAAATTTCAAAGAATCAAAACATCGGAGCTTAGAGCCTGTGGGAGCAAAGCCAGACCATCTGCAAAAACCATGCCAAAATAGAGCCCTTGCCATGCTGGTGGGACCTACTAGAGATAAACTGCCTAAAGATAGGACATAAATTATCTATGTGATGAAAACTACTAATCATAGTCTGATGTCCACCAGAACTTCTAAGTCATACATTCAGGTGGACCCAGTAACAACATGTGTAAGATGGAAATGTTGTTTCAGGGATTGGCATAAGCAAGACTGAATGGTGAAAGTAAGGTAAACAACCAAGTGTCCTAGATCCCCAAGCAATCCACTGCTATTGCACTAGTGCCTCTCAGTTCACATGGCTGTATGAGAGTGACATCCCTTAAGATCAGTTGATAGCCGATGATTCAATGTCAAGTTTGGATCATGCATCAGTCAGCTTAGTGCATGGTTGCAAAACAAAAATAGGCACCAACTACATTAAAATTCCACTCAGTGGTGATTAGCAATAATGTGATGAAGGGAAATTTTCTAATGGTTAAAATTCCTGAAATGTAACTGGTTGTCTACTTAGGAATAAATGTGGCCTGAAGAGAGACTATATACTGGCTGATGTGCAGTAAGGTTTAGCCACTTAAAGAATGGTCTGAAAGGATAAGGGTTAGATGATGAGGGATAATGAAGTCTGGGATAAAGGAATGTGTGTGAATATACACAAACAGGCACAATGTGTAAAAATGTTCATTGTGGTGAGAACATCCACCATGGAGTACCTGCCAAGAAGATAGAATAACTCAGCATCAAGTCAAGTGGTGGCCTTATGCGTGTATAAATGGAATGGTCGTAGTGGCAGGGGTTGAGGCTGATTCACAAATAATCACCAATCCAATTCACCATCAACTATTCATTCTTCAGAAAATAGAAAGTTCTTAGCCTCTAATATAGCATGATCCCTTGAAGAGACCAGGAGTATGTTTGAAAGTTAACAATATTCAATATCTTCCACTTAAAAGGAGAAGTGATTCAATGTTTTAGTTTTCTATTGTTACATAAAAATAATCATCACTAATGGCTTAAAGCAATGACAACAGCTATTTACTAATAAATCAGCACTCTCTGCCTGAATGCACATAAGCTAGAGAAGCTCAGAGGCAGGGGGAGTATCATCTAAAGAGCACACTCACTTGCTACCCATCTTATGGTAGATGCTGGCTCTCGGCTGGAATCTCAGCTGTGTCTACTGCCTAACTCCTTCATGTGGTATTCCTGTGAAGCTGCTTGATCTCCTCAGAGCATAATGCTATGTTTCAAAGATAAGGTCCCAAAAGTCACAGTGGCAGGCAGGAATCATATTGCCTAGTGTAACATAGCTGTTAAGTCATATAACTTCACTCCTGTCATACTGTATTCATTAAAAGCAAATAAATAGAGCTTATACCACATTTAAGAGAAAGTATATTAAACTCCATCATTTGTTGGCGGAATGTTAAAAGTCTTAAAACTACTACATCCATATTGATTGGAATTAACATATGTTCTGGTATAGGATATTCTTTTCTGCCTACAGGCACTCAATATCACCATAATCTGATGATTCAATGTTTGATTCATTGAATAAAGTCATATTTACAAGTGGATCCATGTTGGAAAAGTAGAGAGATAGGAGCAGAAATGGAATAAGACCCACTGGCTATACCATCTACTTATCAAACAGAAGCTTTCACAGAGTGAAATTGTGATTTTGAAAATGATACCATGAAGAGATGACAAATCATTGACTGGTATAAGGCACCATGTGTCTTCATTAAGTAGAAAAAAAATTGTTCAGAAACTAAGGAATTTAATTTGGAATGGATCTAGTAAACACCACTTCCAGGGAAATATTTGGGAGAATTTGTACTTTTTATCTAAATAATTCTGGACCCTGGATTTCCATGTTTTGATTCTGAGAGATGAATAAAATGAAATGAAATTATAAAATGACATTAAATTATGAAATCTAGATTATTTTATGCTTAGATATTTAGGACACCTCATTCTAAATACTAGCAAGCTGAGAGAGGAATCTTCATTTCAGAATGGCTAAATGACACGTCATTACCAGAAGGTCAAACTGATGTTACACGGTGGATAAGGAATAATATGTTTGGAAACCAGGTGATCCACTTGGACATTTCTTGGTACTTGTGTGCCCAATTTGATGGTAAATGGAAAAGTGTTGCAGATATAGACCTAGACAAAGATAGAAGCCATAGGTTTAGATTTCTCGGGTATAAGAATCTGATCCATCTCATTTGTCAAGCTGCCTAGGCTTTATAAAGCACTAAAAGAAACTGTAACAAGCATTGTGTTATAGTTTAATTATCAATGGTTTTTCTTTTATACTAGTTTATAAATAAATAATGTCTTACAACCAAAACATGGCTTTGATTTGAAAAACCAAGAAATAAAACAAAACAAGTAGAAAGAACTTAGAATTCAGACCTGCTGGGTTATAAGGAAGTTTAAATGGCTTTATCTAGATCCCTCAGAGCAGTGGGAAGGTATTTCAGAGAAAAAGCCTGGATTTATGAGATGTACTTTTGAAACTTGAGTCTTTTGTATATGTACTCATTAAGTATAATAAAGGTGTTTAGAAACTAAGGAATTATAGTTGGAATTAATAAATTATGAAGAAACAATGGTAAAGGATATGAGCTAATAATCAGGTCTTGTGCAATAGTCATGGAAAAACAGATACCTGTGTTACTGGAGATAAAGACAAGTGTCAGATTGATAGATTTAAAGGCTATGTAACAGGTAAAATCCACATCATTTAGATTTAGAATGGACATGAAGAGTAAGCAGTAACTCTAATTCTTTGATCAGCAACCAGGTATTGTTCATGAGCTGGGGAACACTGAATGAAAATTCCCATTAGGTTTCTTTAGAGAGAAATGTATAAATGAAAATAAAGAACTGTTTAACACTTTTACTTTGGAGATACCATTAGCCATTTGAAAAAGATTTCCAACAAAATATAACATATATAAAAGTGGGGTTCAGAAAAGTTTATGTTTAACATATAGTTTTGAGAATCATCTGAGTAGATTATTAAATGGTAATTCAAGCTCCACATATGGATGAGATAACATAGAACAGCATGAAAAAGAAGACAGCTCAGGAACAAGATTTTACTAACTCCAGAATTTAGCAGCTGGGTAACAAAAATACATTTATAAAAAGAGACATTGGAGAAATAGGAACAGAGGAAAAACAGATGGCTGCTGTGCCCCAGAAGACAAGGAAAGAAAATGTTTCAGGGAGGGTGTGGGAATTTGTGTTGAACAGTACTGACATAACTAGTGAGATGGGGACTAAAAGAGCTGTCATTTAGTTAGTGACAGCGAAGCTATTGGTGTTATCATCAAGAGCTGCGTTGAGGCATGGAAGGGCTGGATGCTGCATGAGAGCAGCCAAAGGAGTAAGAAAATGTGAGGAATGGCCACAAGTGCGGCTGTGAAAGGCCGGGCAGTTGTATGATCAGGGAAAGAGAGGGAGCCCTGCATTTTAGTTTTATTTATCAGGATTCCTTTTCTTTCTTTACTTCCTATTTGTCTGTCAGTTAGTTTTCTGTCATTGTGAAAAAAAACAGCACAGAAAACATAGGAAGAAGGATTTTGTTTTGGCTTACAGTTTCAGAGGTTTCAGTGTGTGAAGTGCTGGCTCCAATGCTGTGGACCTGTGGTGAGACAGAACATGGTGGAAGGGTGCAGTAGAACAAAGCTGCTCACCTCATGGCAGCCAGCAAGCAAAGTGGGACAGACAGGAAGGATTCAGCGACAAAATGTACCCTTCAAAGGAAAATACCCAATGACCCAACTTATCCAAGTAGGCCCCACCTTCTAAAGTGTCCACCATCTCCCAACAGAGCCACTAGCTGGAACCAAGCCTTCAACACACAAGTTTTTGGGCTACACCACAGAGCCAAACCATAACACTATCTTTGTCTCTGGATCTCTCCTTTTCTTAAGAGAACCATGCACATTTAAAAGGCAAAAAGCAACACTATGTTTAGAGCTAGAAGATGAATAAACAAAAGAGAAAAGGAACAATATGGATCCTGAATTAATTAGCTGGGGTGACTTTTGATCTTCTGCCTGGTAGAAAATAGCAATGGTACAAGTAATCTGTTCTTTCTCTTCTAAAATTGAGTGAGTATGGTACTTTAAGGTGAAGTATTTGGGGAAATAAAAAACTGAAAAATTTAAATTCTGGAAATTTCCAGAAAACTGTAGTAATTCCTTGTTGATTATTAAGCTCAATTTTTTTGGTTTTCTTCTTAAGTCTTTAAATTTTGTCACATTTTACAAAATTGATGTAAACAATGACAAGTTATGTGTACAGTAAGTATTTATAGAAAATCTTAACTTACTGGATAATTATATCTGAAGCCTAGGCTTACATGAACTCATTAAATATGGTGCCAATGGGGCCTTCTTACCATATCCACATGCTATGGTATTTCCATATCTAAAGAACGGTCAATTAAAATTGCATAAATAACTACTGATAAAATCAGAAATTTCATTTAAACCATTACTTATGGTTAAAAAAGAAAACCTACAGATCTACAGATCAGCAAGTGATCCTTTCAATTTCATGTACAACATATATAACTTTATGGTACAACATATATACCTCTCCCACAGCACTTAACCCAATGTACAGAAACTTTTAATTTTCCAGGATGAGACTATGAGTGCTATGATGAAAAATAGCTTCTTATTCTCATTTACATATTTATAGCACCCTAGCCTTTGCTCCATATTATTGAAAAAGATATGAAGATAAAAAGTAGACAGAATAAAGAGGAGCATGGGAAAAAAGAAGGAAGAAAGAAAAAAAGTTGAGGAAGGGAAGAAGGAATAAGGAATGAAGGAAGGGTGGAATGGGACAAGAATGGAAGAAGGAATAAAATGATAATATTATGGAACAGAATGGTTTGTGAAACTGACAAAAATAAAACTTGTAATCATATCCTAGATAGAACTGACAAATATCATATCTAAAATAAAAATAACAAATTTGTTCATTCAACAAATATTCACTGAAACCCTGTACCTATATTCTATACTAGGAAAGGGACCACTGGAGGATATATTACAAACAAAAATAATTCCCTTCCTTTTAGGATTTCAGCCCAGGGTAAAGAATCTTAACACATTATAGCAGTTTCCCATTGTCTTAGTTTTACTTTCTGCTCAACCATGATCTAAAAATAGTAAGTGGAAAATTCCAGAAATAAATGGAAAGTTCAAATTCATAATTTTATTACATTGTGTTTTAAATATTCTATTTTATTATTAGTTATTATTATTAATCTCTTACTGAGCCTAGTGATTTCTAAATTTAACTTTATCATTAGTGCATATATACAGGAAAATCATGGTATGTGTAGGATGCTGTATTATTTATTTGTAGTATCAGCCATCTACTAGGGGTCTCAAAAAATAAGAAGGGACTACTCTGATTACACAATATGATATAAAGTGCTAACTACTATGGAAAAAATAGAGCATCTCTATTGGGAATATAAGGGTGAGGGACCTATAATTTGAAAATGCATGGTTAAGATAAGATTCACAGAAAGGCATTTGGCTTGGAGACTCACACATATGCCCTGGAAGAGAGACATTTCAAGGAATGGGAACAGTCATGGAATGGCCCTGTAATAACATATGCCTGCAGTGTTGGAAGCCAGTGAATCTAAAAGAAGAGTAAAAAAGGTGAGAAGGGAGAAGGGGAGCTAAGACAGCTCAAGAGAGCCTTAGAGCCACTGTAGAATTTTATCTGAGGGAGAGGGGAAAACTTTCACCGAAGAAATGTCAAGGTGGGCATTCTGGCTGCTGTGCTGGGAATGGAAGCAGGACCCAGTGGATGCCAGGGTGGAGACCTAGAGCACCAGTGGTAGCCTGGAGCAGCAGTGGAGGTAAGAGTGTAGGTGGGACTTTGGATATGCCCTGAGGGCAGAGGCCAGAGGATTTACTCTAGGACTGGAGTGGACTGTGGGAAGAGGAGTCAAGAGCAATTTTATTCCCAGTAGATTTCAATTCTGGGGAGGAAATTTTATTCAGATATGGTTTATGTTCTCAAAACATGCGTATGCTTATATGAATGGACACAACCTTGAGGTCCTGTTTTATTCTTAGCTACTGATTATTATGAGTTAGATCAGTACTGAACTTCCTGACTTAAAAAAAATGGTGTTTTGTGATAGTCTCATGATAGAGGAATAGACATTTAAGAATTTTTGGTCTCCCATTTGGTATTTAGAGAAATTGAGAGGGATTAATCATGAAAAAGATGAATTTATGAAAAAAGAAACACTAACGTTATAAAGGGATTTTTGTGTGTGTGCTGGGAATTAAATCCAAGGCCTCACTCAAGCTAAGGAGGAGCTCTACCTAGGCTAGTTTTAAAGGATGCAATTTTGTCATGAATGCATATTGATTACAAATCCAAACAATATTACATATCATTTCATCCCTCAACCAAAGGAAAGCATTTAAAGCACAAAATAATTTAGTTGTTAAAGCAGAAATGCAGAAGTACATGAATTAACAATAAAAGTCTGTTGGTTTAGTACCTATAACTTAAGACTTTATACCTATAACTTAAGACTATATTCGGTTAAACTTTAAAAGGAGATAAAATTCAGTATTTCTTGCATAAAGCATTTTATATTAGGGATTTTGAATTTAAAAATTATGGAGAAATTACTTGTATTTAATCTAGTATTATTATTTTAGAATTTATATATCTGAAAACTGGATTTTCAATATCCAAATAATGCTAGATGTCTTTGGACTGGAGAATTTTAGGCTTTGAGATTTTTTAATATAAAAGATTAGTTAAGAAAGAAGCAAAGAAAAAAAGCATTTGAGAAAAATATTAGACTTTATTGTTATTTGATGTCCATGGCATAGGTTGTACACTCACATAGAGCTCAGAAAAAAAATCCAAGAAACGTTTCCTCTAGCTCTTTCCACTGTGATAAGTCTCCCAATATGGACACTGGCTGTGGAGGCAAGCCAGCTAAGCTCTAACCCTTGCTCCAACACTTACTGGCTGAGAGACTGGGAAGTATATTCAACTCTGTCATTGTGTTTCCTTCTGTTTAGTAGATTTATTGATAAAAATACAGAATATAAAAATACAAATATAGAATTGCTGTAAGAATCAAAATAGTTAATATACATAAAGCACATTGAACCATGTTTGGTACATAGTAAGCATTCACTTAACATTAGCCTAGATGGTTGTTGAGAATACCATCAATGGCACATTCTCTTTCTTCTTTAATAGAAATTTTTAAGAGGATCTGACTTCCTGGATCCAGAAAGGAAACTGTGAGGGTTTGTGTTCTAGATAAGCTTAATGGTTTACCAAGACCTATAGGGTCTGGCCTCTCCCTCTTTTGATTTCCTAAACATGCTAATCAGTTCCCCATCTAGTGAGACTGTACTGAGAGTGCTTCTCCTTGATATGCTTGGTTGCTGTATTCCTTCTAGTCATTCAAATTTCAGCTGAAAATTCAACTTCCAAACTAGTCAATAACCAGTCACTTTTTTTCTCTCACTTTTAGTTCTCTAAAATATTTGTCTTTCTGAAACTCTTCATAATTTTTCTCCTGATTAGCTTGTAAATCACTCTATTCAGAGTAGCAAGAAGTTTCTACATACAAATTAAGCTAAATATTTGTTGAATGAGTGGGTAACCAAATCAAAATTCAAAAATGTCATGGCCTTAACTTCAAATTCTCTGCCTTTCTTTGGTATACTTAATTTTATGGGCAAACTTAGTACTCAACGTTGGTCCACGTGAGGATATGGCTCAGGCAACCTCAAACTTTTCCTGCTAACAGGTTAAAGAACTCACAGTTTCAAAACCACTGATGGTCAATATAAGGAACATATTTTTGTTTCATATCTCACTAGACTGAATGTTTAGACAATTCCTTAAGAGAAATTAAAGTTTCATAATTCAATGAAGCAATCTGCCTATGTAGTTCCAGCAGAAAGGCAAATGAAGTACCCAGCAGCTCACAAATATTTTCCTTTTTGCATGCCCTAAATTTTCCACATGTTCACAGAACACCTATTATTATCTTTTGGAACTCATTTACCAAGGATTACAGTTTGGGAAATAATTAAATAGATAAGTTGCATTTGAATCATCTACAGATGATTTTGATTACAAAATAAATACTAAACTTCTCACCAGATATTTAGACAAACATTTCCCTGGTTCCAACAAGCAAATGTTAAATGTGATTCCTTTAAAAAAAATAACCCAATCCATATGAAATATAATGAAGTGTGACCCCCCAAAGTCCCTTTCCTACTGAAATAAGTGTCTCAAGGAAAAGAAGCATATCATATTTCAGAATTTACAAAGCTATATTTTTCTATTTCAAAGAAAATCAACGAGAATGATTTTTGGGCTTCATCTGAGTCCATCCCCACCTCTTCACCTTTTGTTTTCCTAGAGAAAACAGCAAATGCAATAGATCAAAGTCTGTTTTCTCTGAGCACACAGGGGGCTGGAAGGCTGTATGCTCACTGCCACTGTGTCAGATGGATAACGACAGATATAATGTATAGAGCACCTCAGCAGATGAGGGATTTTTCAGATCATCCTGTGAGGATGGAAGACAATGAATTAGTATACTGCATGCCCAGATTGCCAAGAGGAACACGCCACCAGCTGGAGCAGCACAAACAAAACATCCCAAATGCCTTTGTGGTCTACAAGTGGTCATTTTTCAAAGAGATGCACATGGATTGAGTGAAGAGGCTCCTAGCAAATGGAAGAAAAGTAATGCTACGTTTCACAAGCATTTCTGGGAAGATGCTTCATCAAATATTCATGGTAGCCTCTTGTCTATATGAGCCTGGTTGATAGAATAATTGTGCCGATTCACCTGGCACCAAATCTACACCCCCCTCCCATTCCCCAGCTAGTAAATCTTGGCTGTCAGTGATGGGAGCTGATGGGAAATGATAGCCTTATTGAGCTGCCTCATGAACTGTAACTCATTTGTTCTCAAGACCCAGACTGACAGCCCTTGCATTTCTCCCTTCCAGCAAAATTGAGCATAAATCACTTTATCATTTTTCCACATGACAGTTTATCAGAATTCTGGAATTCTATATGAAGTCATAGGGGCTAGTGATAGAAAACGAGACAAGTTCTGTCCTGTAGCTGAGGAAGACTGCCCCTCGAAAAGCATTAATATGACCATAAAAATACCAGTGGGATTGAACTAAATACAAATTTTCTCTTCTTTGAAAGATAACCCATTGACTTTCTTTTCCCCAGAGTTTTCTACATGCAAAAAGAAAGACAGTGTAGCTGTGGAATATAATTAAGTTTTTTTTTTTTTTTTTTTTGTAATATGTCAAGGAAAATTTGCCCATTCTGTTTCCTAATTTCAATGAAGCTGTAAGAATGATCAGAGTCAGGGGCTGATATTGAGACCAGACCAGGTAAGGACCAAAAGATGTCCGTTCAACGAATCTAGACTCACCTGCCAGCTTGCTCTCCCTTCTTCAAAAATATTTCACAAATTTACAAACTCTGTAGCCAATGATGGATGCAAAGACAAAGGAAATGCCCTGTTTAGGGGCTCACAATTTCAGTGTGTTGGGAGGGGCCAGGAAAGCAAAACTGCAGAGAACATGATTCCTATATTGGGTTCATGCACATGGAAAATCGGACATTTAGGACAGATCTGGTAGAGGTGGTTTGTTTGTTTAAACAAACAAACAAACAAGGAGGAGGCATTCCAGAAAGACCTCTCAGAGGTGTGACTGTGAGGACAAATCTAGGAAGATGATTCAGTGTTTCCACCAAGTGGACCAGTGAGTGACACTGCTGGTGGTGGTCATAGAGGTTGGCAAGTACAGTCATGTATTTCACTTCCATCTTAATCTGAACATAAGCCCATTGAGCATAAGTCACTTTATCATTTTTCCACATGACAGTTTATCAGAATTTTGGAATTCTATATTCTGGAATTCTCAGTGGCTCATTCAAACTTTACAATTCTAAATAGAGCTCTATAAAAATATTCAGCACCAATTAAGATTTAACATGCTCATATTTATACCCTGGGGATCTATAATATCATACATCTGAACACCCTGGTTATGGAACAGAAAACACTGCACAACTGTGAATTGACAATTGCATGCCAGCACCCACTCTGAAACATAGCAATAAGTTAACTGTTTCAATATTCAAGACATACAAAATTGTGGTATCTACTAGCTAAAGCTCTTTTTTGAAATTTTCTCTTCTCAAAGATGGTTATTCAGATTAAGAAAGGAGTTTAATACAGTTGGCATATTTCTGAACACCAAACAATGGCTTTTATTTCTTGTATTGTTCCATCTTCTTTCTGAACATTGATTCTGGTCTTCGCTGATATATTTCAAAGTCTGAAGTGCGTGAAATAACTCCTTATTCCCCTTGTTTTCTTTAGTTGGTTATAAAGAACATCTCTCCCTGAAAGTTCTTATCGAGACACTCTAGGTGTAGATATTACAAATAGCTATTTAAGTATATGAACACAATTATGTAGATGCTACAAATAATTTGAAAACACCAAATATAAATGTGTATTTCTTAATGTCAGTGTTATCTCTGATTTATTGTTTAAATTTATCAAATCATTGGATTAAACATCCGATAGAGCATTCCATTTTCAACAGAGGTAATATCACCCCTAAGGAAGAAATACTGATTTTCAAGGGAGTGAAAATATCTCATGCTTTTTATAAAGCACAGATATACATACAGCATATAAGCAGATACACAGGATATCTCTGGTTTTAAACACGGACACAGATGGAAGGTAGAATCCTCAGGGTACAGTAACTGAAAGTGAATGGTCAAGAGCACTGGCATAGGGCATCTATAGTGGTATCTGTGAACAGCAATTATTTTTAAAAGTGTTTTTAAATAAAGTAATCCTGATGACTACTTTGGCTTTCACAGTTTTATTTTGATTTGCAGTGGAGAGATAGCAGCTTCAGTCATTTTTATGAAGAGAGTGGAAAATAAGGCATACATAGAAATTCTATGGTGGGAATCTGGCCAGAGGTATTGCAGCAAGTAAATAGAGAACAGGGACCAGGAAAAATCAGTTATCCCATCAAACAAGCCCCTGGATGCAAAAACAGTTGGCAGTTCTGTTTCCTAAGCAACCTTTGCCTGTGATAGAGTGTCAGAATGAGCGGCTCAATCCCAGTGCAATCACAGGCACTTTATGAAATCTCTCTAGGAATTAGTCTCTCTAAAAATAGGCAATGAAGAAGTTATTATCTCATTCTAATTTATTGCCATTTCATTCGATAAAGTTCCATTTTAAATGTCTATGGAGGTCACGCGTATTAGCAAGACATGAGCAGTTCTAAAAGCATTTCTGAATCATGCTGAAAATACATGACACCTAAGTCATTGAAAATTTGTAAGGAGCTGGTTTTGTATGTATGCAATTATGTGTTTTAAGCTGTACTTGAAGATGTCTATGGTGGTTTATAAGGTCCACCCATCAAAATGTGGAGTCCATATCACCTGCCCTTGAATCTGAGTCTTTGTGATTATCTCACTAAGCAGATGTGGTGGATGTGACATTGCATCACTCCTGAAGGCTTAAAGGAAATACATTTCCAGCTCCTTTGGGATATACAACTTTGGAGCTCTGAGCCACTGCATAAAAATACCCCTAAAGCCACCATGCTGGAGAAACCACATGAAAACACTACAAAAAGGTGGAAAGAGATGTCAGGTTATTCCAGCCCCTGCTCTTTGTGTCTTATCAGACAGATGTCACAATAAGTGGATATGCTTTAGAAGACTGCAGGCCCAGTGGCTCCTTGATGGCAATCACATAAAAGACCCAAATGAGAACCACCCACCTGAGCCCAATCAACCTCTTCAAGGGATAATAGTAAAATGATTTTTGTAAACAATGAAATTTTGGAATTTATAAATAGTTTATTATAAAGCAATATATAATGGGAATATGGATCACACATTTAATATGGATTGTATACCATTGTGTATGGATACTATATTACACGAATATAGTATTGTGTATGATCCATACACACTAATTGAGAATGATTCCATGATGACCAAATATTTCCAGAGAAACTTTTCATTTCAAACTGCCTCAGGGTTTGTTTTGAATATTATAGTATGAAATAAGTCTTTTCGTAGAAATGGAATGAACTTATGCTCTATATTGTAAATTACATCAATTATTCCAACAGTTTATTTTCCTTAAAAATAATTTTATTTGTAAATTCAATTGTAAATTTCATCATAGAATTTATTCTAATAGCTTTGTTTCCTTAGAAATAATTAAATTTGTTAGCTTACATTATTTGTTTTAGCTCTTGAATCTTCCATTGCCTCAATTCACCTACACGAATGTAACACCTCTTTGACCATCTCATTTCAATCATATTACTTTAGCTCAATCCCTGCTGCTGATTCTTTCTAATATTGTGCACTTTATTTTAGCACATTCAAATGGTTACAGAGCCAGACTCCCCAACAATTCAGGTTTGACCCTGGTACTTGTGGAGGCCTGGCAACAGAGGCAGTAGTGGCTGCCAGGGACCAGCAACTGCAAACCCACATCTGTGTCGCCAGTGCCAGGATCAGCTCATTAAACGCCTAAAGTACTGCACTTGTTTTCTACCTCTTGAGGTCCCAGGGTGGTTCCTTTGTCATGTATTTATTGAGCCATTCAGTTTATAACTCTATAAAGAATACCAACTACAATGCCAAATACTGTCTTATTACCAATGATACAAAGAGAAATAAAATATGACCTCTGTCTTTGAAACCTTCCATCTGGAAAGACCCATTCACAGTGCTTTTGATGACTGGTAAAAACAGAAGTATGCATAAGGTGCTACAGGAACCCAGAGGAGGGAATCCTTATGTTAGCCTGGGGAGACTTGAGAAGAAATCTCAGTGCAACATTGGAATGATAATTAAATGAAGAGTGGAATTCAAAAGGAAAGAAATACGACTTCACATGCATGAGAACAAGATAGGTGTTAGTTAGGGTTTACATTCCAGAAATAGAAAGTAGCTGGTTCTGCTGTCACCTGAGGAATATAGGGTGTGGGAAGATGGAGCTGTGTCCTATGAGAAGAGGTGAGTAAGGGCTGGTTGATGAAAGCCTTGCATATTATACACATCCTGCACCCCTCCTAAATACTACATACTGCTTATCAGCATGTGGGCGCACGCATGCACACTCACAGATGCACAGACCTTTAGGCTTTAAATTTCATTTGGTATTAAAATTAATTTGGTAATACCAGAGATTGGAGTTATAAAACCTTGCATCTAATCCTGGAAAAGATGCATGTCCTTTCTTTCTCTCTCAAAGAAGAGATATTATTCTTAGCCTTAAATATTTCCTCAGGTTCTCTGAGAATATTTTCTGAATGATTAACTCACCCTACACTTATGAAGGATTTGCTAATATTTTGCCTCCTTTTCTCCCTGCTGCTGCTTTTACTTAGGCTGCCCTCGCTGATAAATGAGAATCATCAACTCGTAACTTATTTATAACATCCTTTTATATATTTGCAGAAGAGCTCAGGGAGCAATTCAAACAGAAATGCAGCTGCTTTCAGTTCTACTAAATAAAAAAAAAAAAACAAGCATACTTAGATATGGCATTTCAGTCCAGTGATATTGTTAATAAAGAGCTGTATATACTGTGGACAAATCCCAGTTATTACCAGCAATCTGGGGTTGGAGTGAAACATATCTCTAGCTATTCAATGGTATTTTCTGTTTTGTAACAAGTACTCATCCACAAAAATTGATGTTGCAAACTTAGTTTAGGGCACTTAAGAGATGGCAGGAATGGAAGGAATTCCAGAATGAAAGATTCATAAAACCAAAAAAATGTCTGAGTAACAACTAGCAATTGAAAAACTGCTGGATGTGTTATTTGTAAAGATATTAAGGAGGTATTCTGTTCATCCTGAGAGCTCTATAGTGGCATAGAACTTAGAAAGTAAATGAGAAAACATCGAAAATATCTTTAGAAGAGAGAAAAAAATCTGTTTGGAGCATTCTATTCTCTTTCAGTAAAAACAAAAAATATGCGATTCTATAAATTCTTCAATTACAAGCACTTATCTGTGCCAAATACAAATATTTATAACCTCAGACTGGATCTCTTTCCATTGTTCCATAGGATTAAAAGAAGAAATAGATTCTTATCAAATCTGGGAAAGATGTGGTCCATGAGTCCAAGGAGAAACACCTCATCTTCCTAGACATTGACCCCTTCTGATAAATAATTCTTATGTTATGCTCTAGGTACCTAAGGAAGTACATAGAGATTTACAGAGATTAATTCACTTAATACTAAAACACAGTAACACTACCACCAGCTAGCTGTGTAGTTGACATAATAATCTTCCAAATTATCAGGCAAGAAAATAGATGAACACAAAGATTAAATAACTGACTGATAATTCACATTAATTCACATTAAGAATGTGAATCCTCTACAATTTGTTTTTGTTTTTTAAAAAATAAATCTATTAAAGTATAACTTATATACAATATTGCTCATATTTAAATCAAACAATTTAAGTCTGGGATGTGTGTAGAAGTATGAAATCACATCACAGTCAAGATGGGGGTGGTGATTAATAATTGTTGATATTTGGGATTATCTATGTTGTATATATTAGTAGTTCATTCGTGGTGAAGAGTATTCAATCATATGGTTATATCACAATTTATATATTCATTTGTTGGTGTACATTTTGGCCATTTTCCATATGTGGCTATTATAAATAAACTGCTTTGAGTATTTATGTATAATACTCTGTACTGATATTTACATCTTTCTTGAATAGATGTTTAGAAGCACAGCTGTAATATAACAGGTGTGTACTTAACTTTTTAGAGAAACTAGTTGGTTTCTGAAGTGGTTGTAACAGTTTATAGTTTCATCAGAGTGCATGGTAATTCCAGGTCCTCTACATCCTTACCAGCCCTTATTGTGGTCATTTTAGTTCATTCCTTTTAATCATGTTATTGGTATCTCATTGTGGTTTTAATTGCATTTCCTAACGACTAAGTTAGGTATTTATTTTCCATCTATATATCTTCTTTGGCAGACAAACTATCCAAACCATTTGTGTCTATTTATATTTTCTTTAATTATTGAATTTTGAGAGTCCCTATGTATTCTGGATACAATTCATTTATTGGATATGTGATCAGCAAATGTGCTCTCTTTCTGTAAACTACATTTGCATTCACTTAACACAATATTTCAAAGACCATAAGTTTTAATGTCAAAAGTCATAATTAGCAATTATATGTGTATATGTATCACGTTTTTAGTGTCTTGTCAAAAGTATTTCCCTAACTTAACATAACATCACAAATATTTTTCATGTTTCCTTCTAGAAATTTTATATTTTAAGGTTTTATATTTAGGTCTGTGTTTCATTTTGAAATGATCATCATCGTCGTCATTATTATTATTGATATTTATACCTAGTATGATATATAAATTGAAGGGGTTTGCTGCCACAATGGTTTTCCACATATTCAAGTGTTCTAGTACCATTTGTTGAAAAGATGTCCCTTCGCCATTGAATTTTTCATATGTGCTTTGCAAAAATCTATTGATCTAGTATGTTTTTTTTTAAACATTTATTTATTTTTTTAGTTGTAGGTGGACAGAATATCTTTGTTTTTATGTGGTGCTGAGGATCGAACCCAGTGCCTCACGCGTGCTGGGCAAGCACGCTACCACTGCGCCACAATCCCAGCCCCTTGATCTAGTATGTTTGAGTTTATTCTAGACTTTGTTCTGTTCTAATGATCTCCTTTTTTATTTATATGTTTAATACCAGACTCTCCTGATTATTACTGCATCATAATGACACTTAAAGTCTGATAATATTTAATGTTAGTCTGTTTCTCAAAATTGTTTTGTTTATTCTAGATCCTTAGCATTTCCATATGCATTTTAGAAGCAGTTTTTTTCAATTTCTTTAAAAGCCTACTAAAATTTGTATTAGAATTGTGTTGGATATATAGCTAAGTTAATAAGGAATTAATATATTTAACAATATTAGATCTTTTGAATCAGGAACATAATATATCTCTCCACCTATTAGATTTCCTTTAATTACTCTCAGCAATAAATTTTGCTTTTCAATGTACAGTTTTTTAACATAATTTGTGAGATCATTCCAAGTATTTTATATATTTGAGTTACTTACTAACTTAAAATTACAATATTATTTGTAAATTTCATTTCCCAGTGTTGTTAGTATATAGGAAGTAATTGTTTATACATATTGTTCTTGTGTCCTGCATCCTTGATAACCATGTGTATTTATTGTAGCAGCTTAAGATTGGACATATATACATTTGCTATTGATCTTACTGAGAAATCAATTCATCTTTAAAAATAAGTATGATATAAACTTGTTTTTAATTTTTTTCTTTTTCATAAATGAACTTCATTTTTTTTCTCAAATTTTCTATTTCAGGTTCAATTGATTCAGATTCTTCCAAATGGTATTCTGACATTTACATCTAATTTAATTATTATTATACAAAGGATTCTTAAGATAGGATCTTGAATATACTTTATATACTTGAATCCTTTCATTTTATCTATTAGTGCATATTAATTACACAGAGTGATTTTCCTTGTGTCATATTTATATGTATGTACAACACATTTTAAATTTATTATTTATTTTTTCTTTGTTCATTTTAATTTTACATGACAGTAGAATGTATTTTTGACATATCATATCATACATACATGTAGTATAACTTCCCATTCTTATGGTTGTACATGATGTGGAGTTTCACTGGTGGTATATTCATATATGAACATAGGAAAGTTATGTCCAATTCATTCTATTGTCTTTCTCATTCCCACCACCTCTTCCCACCATTGCACCTGTCCCAATCCAGTAAACCTACCTCCTCCCCTCACCTCTGCTTATTGTAGGTCAGCATCCATATATCAGAGAGAACATTCTACCTTTGGTTTTTTGGGATTGGCTTACTTCACTTAGCATGATAGCCTCCGGTTTCATCCATTTACTGGCAAATGCCATAATTTCATTCCTCTGTATGGCTGAGTAATATTTCATTGTTTATATATACCACAGTTTCTTTATCCATTCAGTTATAACAGGGCACTTAGGATGGTTCCATACTGAGCTATTGTGAATTGAGCTGCTGTGAACATTGATGTGGCTGCATCACTACAATATGCTGATTTTAAGTCCTTTGAGTATATGCCAAGGAGTGGGATAACTGGGTCAAATGGTGGTTCCATTCCAAGTTTTGTGAGGAATCTCCATATTGCTTTCCATAGTGGTTGAACCAATTTGCAGTCCACTAGCAATGCACAAATGTACCTTTCTCCCCTCATCCTCACTGACATTTATTGTTACTTGTATTCTTGATAATTGCCATTCAGACGGGAGTGAGATGAAATCTCATTGTAGTTTTAATTTGCATTACTCTACTTGATAGTGATTTTGAACATTTTTTCATATATTTATTGACCATTCGTATTTCTTCTTCTATGAAATGTCTGTTCAGTTCTTTTGCCTATGTATTGATTGAGTTATTTGTTTTTTGGTGTTCAGTTTTTTGAGATTTTATATATCCTGGAGATTGGAAATTAATGCTTTGAGGTGAGGTGGCAAAGGTTTTCTCCCATTCTGTAGGCTCTCTATTTACATTCTTGATTCTTTTTCTTTGCTGTGAGGAATTTTATTTTGATACCATCCTATTTATTGATTCTTTTTGGGGGGAGAGGGCATACATGATTGAACTCAGGGGCACCCAACCACTGAACCACATCCCCAGCCCTATTTTGTATTTTATTTAGAGACAGGGTCTCATTGAGTTGTTTAGCACCTTATTTTTCATGAGGCTGGCTTTAAACTCATGATCTTCTTGTCTCAGCTTCCCAAGCTGCAGAGGTTACAGGAGTTCACCACCATGCCCAGCTCCATTTATTGATTCTTGATTTTATATTTTGTACTTTAGGAGTCTTGTTGAGGCAGTCAGTTCCTAAGCCGACATGATAAAGATTAGAGCTAACTTTTTCTTCTAGTAGGTGCAGGGTCTCTGGTCTAATGCCTAGGTCCTTAATAACACATTTTGAACTTTCCATTCCCCTGTTACCCACCCTTACCCTCATCTCCCCTCTGTCTGATCCCTTCCTCTTAACTAGTAGTCTTCCTTCTACATTCATGTCATGCCCCGCCCCCAGCTTCTACATGTGATAGAAAACATGAGATATTTGTCTTTCTGAGTCTAGTTTATTTCACTTACCATAATGATCTCTAGCTCCATCCATTTTTCTGAAAATGACATTTTGTACAGAGAATTCACTAGATTATTCTAATTGTTGAATAATATTCTGTTAGTGTATATGTATGCTTTATTTATCCATTCATTTGGTTACTGGCAGCTAGAGTGATTCAATTGGCTAGTGAGAACTGTGCTGTTATACCATGGTATTTTCATAGTATACACTTATTTATTTATGTTAATTTATTTATTCTACTTAGTATACATGATAGCAGAATGCATTTTGATTCATTGTACACAGATAGAGCACAACTTTTCATTTCTCTGGTTGTACAGGATGTAGAATCACATCATATATGCAGTCATATGTGAAGCTAGGGCTATGAAGTCCATCTCACTGCACCATCTTTACTGTGCCCATCCCCCCTCCGGTCTCCCTCCCCTTTGACCAAACTTCCTCCATTCTTCCCGTGTCCTCTTCCTCATTATGGATCAGCATTCACTTATAAGAGAGAATATTCATCATTTGGTTTTTTGGGATTGGCTTATTTCACTTAGCATGATATTCTTCAACTCCATCCATTTACCTGCAAATGCCATGGTTTTATTCTCTTTTATTGCTGAGTAATATTCCATTGTGTATATATACCACAGTTTCTTTATCCATTCATCTATTAAAGGGCATCTAGATTGGTTCCACAGTTTAGCTATTGTGAATTGAGCTGCTATAAACATTGAAGTGGATGCATTACTGTAGTATGTTGTTTTAAATTCCTTCGGGTATAGACCAAGGAGAGGGATAGCCAGGTCAAATGGTGGTTCCGTCCTGTTTTCTAAGGAATCTCCATATTGTTTTCCAGATTGGTTGTACCAATTTGCAGTCTCACCAGCAATGTATGAGCATGCCTTTCCCCCCACATCCTCACCAACACTTATTGTTGTTTGTGTTCTAGATAATTGCCATTCTGACTGGCATGAGATGAAATCTTAGGGTAGTTTTGATTTGCATTTCTATAATTGCTAGAGATGTTGAACATTTTTTCATATGTCTGTTGATTGATTGTATATCTTCTTCTGAGAAGTGTCTATTCAGCTCCTTAGCCCATTTGTTGACTGGGTTGTTTGTCTTTTTTAGTGTCAAGTTTTTTGAGTTCTTCATATATCCTGGAGATTAGTGCTCTATCAGATGTGCATGTGGCAAAAATTTGTTCCCAGAATGTTGGTACTCTGTTCACTTCATTGATTGTTTTTTTTTTGCTGAGAAAAAGTTTTTTAGTTTGAATATATCCCATTTATTGATTCTTGATTTTACTTCTTACACTATAGGAGTCTTGTTAAGGAAGAAAGGTTCTAATCCAACATAATGAAGATTTAGAGTTACTTTTTCTTCTATTAGGCATAGGGTCTCTGGTCTAATTCCTAGGTCCTTGATCCACTTTGAGTTGAATTTTGTGCATGGTGAGAGATAGGAGTTTAGTTTCATTTTGCTGCATATGGATTTCCAGTTTTCCCAGCACCATTTGTTGAAGAGGCTATCTTTTCTCCAATGTACGTGTTCGGCACCTTTGTCTAGTATAAGATAACTATATTTAAATGGGTTTGTTTCTGCATCTTCTATTCTGTACTGTTGGTCTATATGTCTATTTTGGTGCCAGTACTATGCTGTTTTTGTTACTCTAGCTTTGTAGTATAGTTTAAAATCTGATATTGTGATGCTTCCTGCTTCACTCTTCTTGCTAAGGATTGCTTTGGCTATTTTGGTTCTCTTATTTTTCCAAATGAATTTCATGATTGCCTTTTCTATTTCTATAAGGAATGGTGTTGAGATTTTAATTGGAATCACATTGAATCTATATAGCACTTGGGGTAGTATGGCCCTTTTACCATTTTGGCCATTTTGGATTCTGCCTATCCAAGAGCATGGGAGATCTTTCTATTTTCTCAGGTCTTGTTTAATTTCTTCCTTTAGTGTCCTGTAGTTTTCAATTTAGAAGTCTTTCACCTCTTTTGCTAAATTGACTCCCAACTGTTTTTTGTTTTTTTTTTTTTTTGAGGCTATTGTGAATGGGGTAGTATTCTTAATTTCTTTTTCAGAGGATTCATCACTGATGTATAGAAATGTAATTGATTTATGGGTGTTGATTTTATATCCTGCTACTTTGCTGAATTCATTTATTAATTCTAGAAGTTTTCTGGTGGAATTTTTTGAGTCCTGTCATTGGCAAATAATGATAGTTTGAGTTCTTTGATTCCTACTCATATCCCTTTAATTTCTTTCATCTCTCTAATTGCTCGGGCTAGTGTTTCAAGGACTATGTTGAATAGCAGTGGTGAAAGAGGGCACCCCTGTCTTGTGCCCATTTGTTTGTTTGTTTGGTTATTTTATTTATTGATTGATTGATTGACTGATTGTACTGGAGAATGAACTCAGGGGTACTTGAATACTGAGCCACACACTCAGCCCTATTTTGTGTTTTATGTAGAGACAGGGTCTCACTGAGTTTCTTAGCACCTCACTGTTGCTGAGGCTGGCTTTGAAATTGTGATTTTCCTGTCTCAGCCTCCCTAAGTGTTGGGATTACAGGCTTGCGCCACTGCGCTCAGCTTGTTCCCATTTTTAGAGGGAATGTTTCCAATTTTTCTCAATTTAGGATGATGTTGGCCTTGGGTTTAGCTAGATAGCTTTTAAAAAGTTGAGGTATGTTCCTACTATCTCTAGTTTTTCTAGTGCTTTGAACATAAAAGGGTGCTGTATTTTGTCAAATGCTTTCTCTGCATCAATTGATAGAATCATATGACTCTTATTTTTAAGTCTATCGATGTGATGGATTACATTAATTGATTTCCATATGTTGAACCAAACTTGCATCCCTGGAATGAACCCCACTTGATTATGGTGTACTATTTTTAATATGTTTTTGTATGTGATTTACCAAAATTTTATTGAGAATTTTTGTATCTATGTTCATCAGGGATATTGGTCTGAAATTTTCTTTCTTTGATGTGTCTCTGTCTGGTTTTGGTATGAGGGTGATACTCGCCTCATAGAATGAATTTGGAAGGATTCTCTCCTTTTCTATTTTGTAAAATAGTTTGAGGAGTATTGGTATTAATTCTTGTTTTTAGGTCTTGTAGAACTCAGCTGAGAATCCATCTGGTCCTGGGCTTTTCTTGGTTGGTAGGCTTTTGATGGCATCTTCTATTTCCTTGCTTGAAATTGATCTGTTCAAGTCTTGTATCATCTCCTGGTTCAGTTTGGGTAGGTCATATGCCTCTAGAAATTTGTTGGTGTCTTCAGGGTTTTCTATTTTACTGGAGTATAAATTTTCAAAATAGTTTCTAATTATCTTGTGTATTTCAGTAGTGTCTGTCATGATATTATTTTTTTCATCACGGATTTTTTAGGAATTTGGGTTTTCTCTCCTTTTTTTGTTAGGGTGTCTAAGAGTTTGTCAATTTTATTTATTTTTTTAAAAAACAGTTTTTTTGTTTTGCCAATTTTTTGAATTGTTTCTTTTGTTTCAATTTTGTTAATTTCAGCCCTGATTTAAATTATTTCTTGTTTTCTACCCCTTTTGGTGTTGGTTTGTTTCTTTTTTTCTAGGGCTTTGAGATGTAGTGTCAAGCCATTTATTTGTTGACTTTTTCTTCTTTTAATGAATGAGCTTAATGCAATGAACTTTTCCTCTTAGCAATGCCTTCATGGTGTCCCAGAGATTTTGATATGTTGTATCAGAATTTTCATTTACCTCTAATAATATTTTTATCTCTTCCCTTATGTCTTCTGTTATTCATGCATCTTTCAATAGCATATTATTTAGTCTCCAGGTATTGGAATAGTTTCTATTTTTAATCTGTCATTGATTTCTAATTTTATTCCATTGTGGTCAAATAGAATGCAGGGTATTATCTCTATTTTTTATATTTGCTAAGACTTGCTTTGTGACAGAACATATGATCTACTTTGGAGAAGGATACATGTGCTGCTGAGAAAAGTGTATTAGCTCATTGATGGATGGAATACTCTCTATATATCTGTTAAGTCTAAATTATTGATTGTTTTATTGAGTTCTATGGTTTCTTTGTTTAGTTTTTGTTTAAAAGATCTATCCAGTGGTGAGAGAGCTGTGTAAAAGTCACCAAGTAATATTGTGTTATGGTCTATTTGATTCTTGTAGTTGAGAAGGGTTTGTTTTATATACATAGATTCCCTATTGTTTGGGGCATAGATATTTATGATATGTCTTGATGATGTCATAATTCACTTAAGAAGTGTGAAATGTCCTTCTTTATCCCTTTTCACTAACTTTGGTTTGAAGTCCATTTTATCTGATGTGAGGATGGAAACTCCATCTTGTTTATGTGGTCCATGTGAGAGATACTTTTTTTCCCATCCTTTCACTTTCAGTCTGTGGATGTCTTTTCCTGGAGGCAGCATTACATTCAGGGTTATTATTGAAATATAATTTATAATCCCGGTCATTTTGGTTTATTTTTGGTTTTATCTTGACTTGGTTATCCTTTGATTGGCCTTTCCTTTAGAGTTGTTCCTCTCTTTGTATATTTTCATTGTTGACTATCATTTCCTCCTCATGGAATATTTTGCCAAGAATGCTGTGTAGTGCAGGCTTTCTTTCTGTTTTTTTTTTTAAATATTTTTTTATTTTTTTCTTAGTTGTAGGTGAACAGAATATCTTTATTTTATTTTTATGTGGTGCTGAGGATCGAACCCAGTGCCTCATGCATGCTAGGTGAGCATGCTACCACTGCGCCACAATCCCAGCCCCAGTGCAGGCTTTCTTGCTGTAATTCTTTTAATTTTTGTTTATCATGGAAAATTTTTATTTCATCACCAAATCTGAAGCTTAATTTTGCTGGATATAAGATTCTTGGTTGGCATCCATTTTCTTTCAGAACTTGGTATATATTGTTCCACGATCTCCTGGCTTTTAGGGTCTGGGTGGAAAATTCTGCTGAGATCGAAATTGGTCTCCTCCTATATGTAATCTGATTCTTCTCTCATGTGGCCTTTAAAATTCTATCCTTATTCTGTATGCTGGGCATTTTCATTATATTGTGCCTTGGTGTAGATCTGTTGTGATTTTGTACATTTGGTGTCCTATAAGCTTCTTGTATCTGATTTTCCAATTCATTTTTCATGTTTGGGAAATTTTCTGATATTATTTCATTGAAGGGATTGTGAATTCCTTTGGTTTGAATTCTGTGCCTTCTTCTATCCCAATAAATTTTAGATTTGGTCTTTTGATGCTATCTCATAATTCTTGTATGTTCTGTTCATGGTTTCTTACCATCTTCAATCTATGGTCAACTTTATTTTCAAGATTGTATATTTTGTCTTCATTATCTGAGGTTCTGTCTTCCAAGTGATCTAGTCTGCTGGTGATGCTTTCTATTGAGTTTTTTATTTGCTTTATTATTTCCTTCATTTCAAGAATTTCTGATCCCCCCCCCCCAATCAGTAGCTCTTTCTTAATCTTTTGCTACCTATATTTGCTCTCTTATTTCTTTGTTGGAGTGATCAATTTTTGCCTGTATTTGCTCGCTTATGTCATTCTTTAATTCACAGATCATTTTAATTATATACATTCTGAATCCTTTCTCTGACATTTGTCAATTGTGCTATGAACGGATTCTATTATTGCAGTATTTTGGTTTATTTGGGGCACTTTCTTCCTTTGTGTTTTCATGTTAATTATGTATCTTCCTTTCTTGCAATGCTGATCTGAGTTATTGCAGTTTCTATCGTATAATCTTGCAGTGACACTACAGATTACCTGTATTTCACCTTGGAGTTCACTTCCAGTCCCCACCAGGTGTCCCCAGATGGACACTACTGCCACTAAAGATGGTGGCAGTGGTAGTGGTGGTAATTCACGATGGCAGTGGGAGTGGCCCAAGATAGATGCAAACACTTTCAGAGATGGGGCTAAACAGGTGGGACTTACAATGGCTTTGGGCTGATTAATGGGAGATAAAGAACTTTGGTGGGCTGCTGCCCCCAGGCTCTGTCTCTTGACCCAAGTTAGAGGCTAATACATGGGAAGAACTGTGGGGATGGCTGTAGTGTACAAGGTGGATACAGGAAGGGAGAAACAGCATGGATCCCCACTATGTACAGGGGAGGTCCTGAGCCTGGGCTCTCACACAGACCTGTGAGGGCAGTCTTGGCCTGATCTTGGCGTGGACTCCCTCAGAGACTCCAGGTGGTGGGTCTAGCCCTGGGCCTGGGCTCCCACCAATATGCAGAGACTCTGGCACTGAACTGGGGATGGTTCTGGGCCTCACTTAAGTCTGGTCTCCTGCAGGTTTCCCAGTGGCAGTCCTTCACCTGGGTCTGGGTTCCCCTGTGATTGATGGGTAGCAGTGTTGGGTCTGCCCTTGGCTGGGCTCCTGCAGAGTTCCTGAAAGTGGTCTTGGGCCTTGGCCTGTGCTCCTGCCTGTCTGTATACTTTCCTTTTTTTCAGATGTGTATTGAGGAGTGGTGTAGCTGGGCCATATGATAGTTCTATTTTTTTTTTTTTTTTGAGGAAACTCCATGTTGATTTTCTTAGTGGCAGTACATTTACATCAACAATGAATAAGATTACTTTTTTCCCTGCAGTCTCAACAGCATGTATTGTTATTTGTATTTTTGCTGATTGCCATTCTGACTTAGGTGGGCTGGAATTTCAGTGTAGTTTCAATTTGCATTTCCCTGAAGGCTGAAGATATTAAACACTTTTTCATATAATTATTGATCATTTGTTCTTCTTTTAAGAAGTGCTAAGTATAAAAATTGAAACATTAAAAGTGCCAGAAGTGAACATAGGGGAAACACTTTCAGCTATAGGTAAAGGCAATGACTTCCTAAATAGGATTCCTATAGCTTAGAAAATAATTGTGAAAAATGACAATGGATCTCATCAAATTAAAAAGCTTCTGCACAGCAAAAGAAACTATCAACAGAGTGAAGACAGAGTCTATGGAATGGGAGAAAATCTTTGCTAGCTACTCTATTGACAGATGAGTAATATACAGAATAAATAAAGAACTTAGACGACTCTAGACACACACATGCACACATACACACACACACTACACACACAGAGAGAGAGAGAGAGAGAGAGAGAGAACCCTCCAATCAATAAATGGAAAAATATACTAAAATCTCTTTAAAACGAGATTTTAAAATCCTTTTTATCAAGATTTTAATGCTCTATAAATAATCTTTTCTGTTAAATATTACATGTGTACCTAGAAATGATATGTACCTTGCTATTACTGGTTTGTATATTACATAAATGTCAGTGAGGTAAAGTGTTTGATAGGTAAAACTCCAATATCATTGTTAAAGGCCTTTCTATTATTAAGAAAGTGATGTTGAAATCTTTGACAATATTTGTGGATATGTATTTTTTCTTGAAGTTCTATTAGTTTTTACTTTTTGAAGCTTTACTATTATTCAATGTATGGATATTCTGATCTTTTATATCCTTTTTATGAACTGGCACTCTTCATCCCTGGTAATATATTTTACTTTTGCTCTGAAATATACTTTGGCAGATATTGGTATAGCTTCTCCAGATTGCTTTAGAGCTTCTAGTATACACCTTTAACTTAACATATTCTTTCTTCAAATGCCATTGTACAATTTCATACATCCTGTACAAGCTACCTATAATGTAAGTACAATATTTTATTATAATAACTTCTGGATTTTGTAATAATTATTAAACTTTGTATTTTTCACATGTTTACACTCCAAATATTGGTGGAAATTATGCTTTAAATAGTCAATTACATTTGAAAGATTTTCAAAAAATGAGAAAAACATTTTAACACTTAGGTAGGTACCATAACCGATGTTCTCCAGTCCTTCATCTACAGTCACATATTCATCTGTTAAATTTTAGTTCAGCCTGAAGAGCTGCTTTAAACACTTCTTGAAGAGAAGGCCTAAGTAATTCTTCTAGCATTTGTAGCCTGCCTTCTTTCTTTTTTCTTTTCTCCTCCTCCTCCTCCTCCTCTTCGTCTTCTTCTTCTTCTTCTTCTTCTTCTTCTTCTTCTTCTTTTCTTTTTTTGTACCTGGGATTTAACACAGGTGTGCTTAACACTGAGCCAAATCCCCATTCCTTTTTTATTTTAAGGCAGGACCTTACTTAATTGCTGAGGCTGGCTTTGAACTTGTAATCCTCCTGCCTTGGCCTCCAAAGCCACTGGGCAGTCTTATTATTTCTTAAAGTCTTTATTTGCCCTCAGTTTTGAAAGGCATTTTTACTGTGTGGAGAGACTAACAGGCTATTTTCTTTCAGTTCATTAAAGATGTTGCTTCATTATATTCTCATTTTCATTTTCTCCAATGAGAAATCTACCATCATACTTAATTTTGTTCTTTATGTAGTATATTTCGTCCATGGTCACTTTTTTTTTTTTCTAGTTGTAGGTGGACACAATAACTTTATTTTATTTTTATGTGGTGCTGAGGATAGAACCCAGTGCTTCCCGTGTGCTAGGCGAGCACGCTACCACTGCGCCATAACCCCAGCCCCTGTCCATGGTCACTTTTAAGATTTCCTTTCCATCACTGATATTATCCAAGTTTATTATGATGTACTTTGATAAGTTTTATTCATGTTTCTTATGTTTCATGTTATTAAGCTTCATTTTCTATTTCCTCATCTCTCTTTTAGGAAATGTACTTCCACAGATCATGGTCTGCTTGAATTTTTTTTTTCCTACAGCTCATTGATGCTCTGGTATTTTTTTTTATCCAGGCTCTCTTTTTTTTTTTTTTTTTTCCTTTTTCTTGTATTTCACTATATGTCAATTTTATGCTGTGTTTTTTCATTCAGTATTTTTTTCTTTCTCAAGTCTAATCTTCAATTAATCCTATCACTGTGTACATACATACATTTGAATATGTACCCTAAGCTATTGTAGTTTTCATCTTTAAAAGTTCAATATAGCTCCCTATCTTTCATGCCCCTACAAATTAGTGCTTTTTATAATTTCTTAAGTACATCAGAATCAATAATTATCATAATAACTGTTTCAATTTCCCTTTTGCAGTAATAATGTCATCTCCTTAATTTTTAAGTTGTTTTCAGTTTGTTATAATTTCTTTTTATCATGGGTCATATTTTCCTATAGCTTTGACTGTTTGGTAGTTTTATATTTGAATGAAAAATTGTGAATATTATATTTTGGGATGTTGTATTTTGATACATACAGTTGAACTTTATTTTATTTTGGGATGCCATAAATTTGTTTAGAATTAATTTGATGATATTCATTCTTTCTTTTTAGCCTATTAGGCACGTAATGTTGGTCTTTAGCCTAGAAGTATTTTTCCCTCTATATTGAGGTAGAAACCTTTTTGAGTACTGTACCTGTTGACCTGGGATTTATGAGATTTTCCAGCTATCACAGGGAACAAAAAGTATTTTGGACTGTGTGAGCTCCAGGTATTGGTGCTTCTCATCCTTTCTGATATTTCTTTTCCTAGTGGTAAATAATTTCATCAGATACATGCACTAATCAGTACTCTGATGAATATTTAAGGGTGACCTCCTACAGATCTCTAGAGTTCTCTTTATAATTCCCCCTGTCCCCTTGGTACCATAACCATGTGAACTTGCTGTCCTGCCTTTATCAACTTCCAGCTCCAACTTCTCAATTCAGCAAGACCACAGAACTCCATCTGGCTGTCCTCTTTATATGGTGCAGCTTGAAAATTCTTACAGAAAGGAATTCTTCATTTTTATTTCCTCATTTTCTAAGGATTACCTTCCTTTGTTGCCCGATGTCTGATATCTTGAAAACCATTGCCTGATGTATTTTGCCTAGATTTTTAATAGTTATTGTACTGTGGGTAAATTTAGTTCCTATTACTCCCTCTTGGAAGCAAGAGTCTACTATGGTATTTTTAATCACTATTATCTATAAAGGTCTGGTGCTTAGGGGAAGTGTGGCTGGGTTTATCTATATCTGTACTTACATCTATTAACAATCAATAAAATTTAGGTAACATAGTCATGGCAGCAAAAGAAATCTCTGTAGAAGAATATGTAGAAAACCAATGAGTGAAAACTAAGAGTAAAACTCTAATATGAGTCAATGAGTCAATATTTAAATGGTAGTAGGAGGAATGTGGCCCACGATGGTTTTGGAGAATGAATGCCAGAGACACTGGGGAGACCAAAGGCTTGATAGCAAATAGTCTCTTCTGGATATTCTTGCTCCAAGAAACTATCTCAAAGTTAGTGGCTTAAATGAGCAACACTTATTTTATTATCTCTTAAAGCTTTTGTAGTTTGGAAATCAAATAAAGGATTAGCTATGAGGTTCTAACATGGCTGATGTCAGAGAATGGCTGGAGCTAGAATAGGCAGGAGTTGAAGTAGCTGGAGCTGGCTGTGTCTTTCTCTTCAACAAACGTCAGGTTGTCCCCACAAGGTTTTTACATGTGGGTTAGTTGGAGAAATTAGGTTTTTCCATGTGGGCTAGTTGCACAGTCAGGCAGTATTAAGTAAATCAGATGGCATATAGCATGGCTGATAGCTTTAAGGTCATGTATTCCTTAGAGCAAGATGGAAACTCTATCATACATTGTGACTCAGCCTTAGAAATCACATAACATACTTCTGTTGTACTTTATTAATTAAAAGGATCATAGTAACTCTCCATATATCAAGATTCTGCACATATAAAACACCTCTCCTTTGAATAAAGTTATAGTGTAAGACATGTTGAAGGGGACACATGTTGTAGCAACTCTTGGAAAATAAAATTTGTCATGAAGTCCAAGGGAAGAGTTGTTTTAAGAAGGAAACAAAAGATCATACTGCTAATTACTACCGAGAGCTTAGAGTAAATGAGCATTAAAGAAATTACCATTGTATTTCACCATTTAGAATTTCTTGGCAGTTTTTGGCTTGAGTAGTTCTACTTTGCTTTCCAAATATTTTTCCCAATTCATAGTTTGCCTTTTTGTTTTGTTGATTTTATCCTTTGATATGCAGAAAGTTTTAATTTGATGTAGTCTCACTTGTTTATTTTTGCATTTGTTACCTGTGCTTTTGGTGTTACATCTCCCCAAAAAACCAAACAAATGAACAAATCAAGGATATATTTCCTTTTGCTTTCTTCCAGGGGTTGTGAAGCATCCGGTGTAATGTGTTAGTCTTTAACCCATTTTGAGTTGATTATTGTGCATAGTATAAGATAAGCATCCAATTTTATTCTTTTCCATGTTGATCACCAGTTTTCAAACACCATTTATTGAAGAGACTATTGTCTAGTCTTGATGTTCTTGTTGAAAATTGGTTGATTATATATGAATGGATTTATTTTTGGGTTCTCTGCTCTGGAAATGTAAATTGGTATAGCTATGTAAAAAACAGTGTGAGGTTCTTCAGAAAATTGAAAATTGAACTGATCTACCATCCCAGCAATTCCTCTTCTGCATATACTTGAAAACAACAACATCAAAAATAAAAAGCACAAATAAAACAACATCAACAAAGGAAAAAAACTCAAACAAAGTCAGGATTTCAAAGAGATATCTATACTCCTACATTTAATGGATAAATGAATAAGTAAATTGTGAAATCTACCTATCTCACAGTTCCGGAGGCCAGGATGTCCAAGGGCACAGATTTGGTAACTTGCAAAAACTGCACTATGCTTCTGAGACAGAGCTTATTGCTGCTTCCTAAAAAGGGATTGAAGGCCCTGTCCTAAAACAGCAGAAGGAAACAAACCCACTGTTATCTACAGTGCTTTTTCAAGGACCCTGATCACATCGAGGATGGTTCTATGTTTATAGATTAATCCTTTCTAACGTCCACATCTTACTACTATCATATTGGTGATTAAGTGTCAACATATGAACTTTGGGAGACATATTAAAACCATAGCACAGCAGTTAATTTTCTTGTGTTCACTGTAGTATCAAAATAACTAAATTTTGAGTCCCTAACTTGTACTAATGTTATGGTTTGAATATGAAATGTACCCCAAAGACTTATGTTTTGAGGGTTTGGTCCTCAGTGCAGCAAAGTTCAAAAGTAGGGCTTTTGGGAAGTGGTTGAATCATGAGGGCTCAGATCTCATTAGTGGATTAATCCACTGAAAGCTGAATGAACAGACAGGTGGGGCATGGTCGGAGGAAGTGGATCACCAGGAACATGCCCTTGCAGACTCTAACTTTTCCTGGGTCCCGTATTTTCTTTTGCTGATTTCTGACCACTAGGAGTTGACCAGCTTTCCTCTACCACAATATTCTGCCTCATCTCAGGCTCAAAGCAAGGAAGTCAACTGACCATGGACTGAAACTTCTGAACTGTGAGCCAAGCTAAACTTTTTCTCCTTTAATTGTTTATGTCAGGTATTTCTGTCATAGAGATGAAAAGTTGACTGACATAGCTAGACATTTAAATATGTGCTTCTTTGGAAACTTTACATAGGAATCATCATGTACATTTTCTTTCTCTTTTTATAACTTTATTTTTTTATTTATTAATTTGTACGTAGTCCCGAGGATGGAACCCAGTGCCTCACTCACGCTAGGCCAGCACTTTACCGCCGAGCCACAACCTCAGCCCATCATGTACATTTTCTACATGGGGAACTTTTATAGGTTACATGTGTTGAGCAAACTCACACAACCAATAATGCCATTCATTTTAGAATCTGGTTTGATACCGAAACCCCTGCTTTTTTCTGTTATGCTTGACTGGTTATAATAACAGTGCTTCTGTATTTTCTTCTTTATTACTTGTCAATTAATATCAACAGTACTATTAACATTCAACATTTAATTTCCATCACTGCTTCATAATTTTGAGTGCTTACAGAAAAGAGCATAAGTATGCATTTGTACTTGGCAATCAATACTTGCAAAAGAAATGTTTAAATTATTAAGATTTGAAAAAAACATATTTAAATCCAACTATTTTTCTTGACTAGTTTGCAAAAATGTGTGTGTTCTCATTTTTACCTTGGGAATTATTTATTATTTTGAAAATGATTTTCTTTTGTATGTCATGAAGTTGAGTGCTTGGGGATTTACTCAACCATTTATAATAGGATCCTAAGGAACTCATAGCAAATACTGAAACATCCCCCAAACACATACTATCTGTAGGAAAGGTCAGAACCTCACAGTGATTTTCATTGAACCTTAAAAGACAAACAACTTCAACACGGCACTGCTACATCTTGGCTCAATGCAATTCCAACCCTGCTGAGAATAGTAAAATGAAAAGGATATTTGATTCAGGTTGCACTGAGCTATTTAAAAAAAAAATGTCTTTTTTTTTGTTTTTGTTTTTTGTTTTCTTTGCAGGCAGAAGACAAAATCCATTCTTATGGATAAAAAAATCTATTAAGCCAAATGTGAGCCTGGTAACCTTGCTTATACATTAAAAACAAATATCAATAGAAAATAAAATACTAGTCTTTCTGAGATTACATATGAAAATAATTTGAACAATAGTAATAGGATTAATATCTGTGCAAGCTAACCTTGGTTAGGCTATGCTGAGAATGATAGATGAAGGTATAAAAATGTTTTAAAACCCCAAGAACCTTTCTTTAGGAATGCAATATAAATTTTCATAGTACTTCTATCTTGACTCCTAAAAGTATGGAGTTTAATTACTTTTGTCTTTTCAATTTGGTGAAATATTTTAAGAAAGCCCACAAAATAAGCAATTGTCAGAATGTGCTATTCGGCTTCTATTATATAAAAATTTCAATTTAAATGAGTCATGGGACAAATAAAAGAATTGAAGCAAACTAAATTAATAATAATATTTGATAATATGAACAATTAAATAATACATATCAAATTATGGTTTTGTTTTCTCTGTCATTCTACAAACTATTTTATTTGCATCTTGCTTCAATATCACCTGATTCACTCATTTATTTAAAATGATTTACTGTTATAGGGGATGAAAACATGCTACTACAAAATATGACACTCTGGCATCTTAATTTCTCTGACAAGCCACTTGTAAAACAACAAATGCAGGAAGGGCTCTCTTACCTCTGCCTACCTTCCTAAAAGCAATCAGGACATAAATTTCACTGTACCAGGAAGAGAATATTCTTATGTCTAGAGATGGGGAATTAATATAGAGATGAATCTGTACAAGTAAACCTTACTACAATAACCTCTATTTTCCATTAGTTACCTATGTATATACACCCATATATTCACATATACACTCATATATTTCCTCATTATTTTCACCGAATTTGCTACCCCTCAACCAATCCTCCTTTTTCCTTTCTTGCCAAAGTTGCACGATTTCTTGCCCTTTATTAAAATGGTATGTATGCACCCAGATCTAGCTTTTCTTTGGGTCTTCATTTCTTTTCAATGAAAGTCCCTATGAGCACATAAAAATTAAAATATTAGCTTAAAATAAAATTTATATACTTTTCTCTTGCTAATCTGTCTTTTACCCATTCAACTCATAGACCCTAACCACAGAACTAAGAAGATAAAGGCACTATTTATCTTCCCTTATACAATTAAGCACCAGACACTGAGATAATTAGAGTTCATAATTCCCACTGTGCAATGAAGAGTCCTGTATGACTATTGTTAGCTTATTATCTTTTATTCTACCAATTCCACCTCTGTGAATAGGAAGAGGTCTCCTGAGTTGCATGGGCTAGCCATCATGCATTGATGAGTATATTGATAAAGGACCATAACTATGCCTTTGTATGAAAGACTGAGAGAGTTATGTGAAGGATGACAAATGATAATCCATATAATATGAACTCATGCTGCATTCCTACAGATTCTCTTTAAACCTGGCATGCATTTCAACATAGAATCACAAGTGAGTGCCCCGACTAGTATATCACAATGAACAGAAGGCACTAGCAACCCATTTACTGCAACATCTATTAAAATTCTATAGTTAAGTCCTTATTGGAGTTACTTTGGTAAACAAAATTAGAAGTTAGATTCAACATGAAGAATTTTAGTTGAATACTTATGGTGTGCACAGATGGAATCCAAAAAATGTCCGAGCAGACGTGCTTTCATATGGATAGATTTTAGGAACCTCTTAGAAGACATGTGTGTATGTACTTACTAATAATGCCTTATTTGGATCTTAATATATATCACTTTTTTATAGAAGTAAAAATTATCTCCTTGTCCCAAAGTTTTGATGGCAAAGTGAATACAGCATCATGTATGTATGTGGTGAAATGTGTACTGTAGACATCTACTTTATTTTTTCTATTTGGAAATCAACCAACAGAATTTGTAGCTACACTTTATCTTCAATGTTTTATTACTAATTCTATTTTAATATAAAGAAAAAGCTATATATGAAAGACAAATGCAGGCAAAACAATAAAAGATAATCCACATAGAAGCGTTACTTCACATTAAAGGTTTTTTTTGTAATTGTTGTAGATGGATAGCATGCTTTTATTTTATTTAATTATTTTTGTATGTGGTGCTAAGGATCAAACCCAGTGCTTCATCTGTACTAGGAAAGTACTCTACCACTGAGCCACAGCACTAACCCAATGCTTCCCATTTGACTAGACTCTTTGGTGTCTTTGCTGTGACCTCACAAAAAAATTGGATTAACAATGTGGTTGGCCAATCTGAACCAATCTGGGGTAATGTTGGAACATTCACAGGGAAAATGCTTGGCACACAGTCAATTGTTAATTGTTTTACTGTGCTGATAATGAGCTTCTGCACATGGTTTCTTAACTACAGAGAAGCCTATATATATTTGTTGTTGTTCACTTAAGAAAGACATAACCCCACCATTTTATTATTTTCTTTGTGATTGTACTCAATTCTTCTGTGCTTTTACTCAGGTATTGTGAAGAATTTTAGAATCTACCTACACAAAACTACTCATTTTATTTAATCTGCCCTTACTCTACTTCTTCCTAATGATCTCCATCTGAAAACCAAATGTGTTACCTTAACTGCACTTTGACGGGCAAATGCCTCTAAGATACTGGGTTTCTAGGCAACCACACAGAAACTAAATCCAAGACAAAAGATATGGTCCCTTACTTCAACTGTCAGAACAAAGGGGATACCTTTATAATGCATTAATGTCCAGAGAAGTGGCCAAGCATTTAATTTTTAATAAGATATCATCAAAAACCTGTCTTTTCCAATAACTAGTTTTCTGAAATTATTGTTTGATTTTTCTTTTCCATTTTTAAACAGTATACCCTGAGCTTAATGATCTTTAATTCATGCTGGCTTAATAAACAGTACAGCTTTTCTAGTTCTACTCCATGTTCCCCTCTATACTAACAGTCTGTTCAATGACAGAGTAATCAGGAGGAAAGGGGAGAAATCTTGCTGACAAGGCAGTGTGCAACATTTTCACACTATCAGCAATGCTTCAGAATCCTGTATGTGCAGTTACAGGTATCATAAATATCAGTTTTTGCTCCACTCCTTGGTGAGATAAGGGGGACTTCTAAAAACTCATTTATGCCATAGAAAGGCAACAGTATTACCACACCTAAAAAGTAATTTAGAAAGGAACAAACAGGGAATGTGGACTACTATTTGCAATAAACTATTATCTTGTGTCTTCTATTTCTCAATAAATAACTGATTTCAGGACTATGAACTTGTTGCTTTTGAGTAATAATTTGAATTTGTCTGTATCATAGAAAGAATTAGGAATCTTGTTATCCAAATTATATGTGCAGTTCTGGACATGAATTTTAGAATTCAGTACTTTCTGTTTACAATGTTCAATGTATGTTTCACTGAACCAAAACAGTTCTCTCTCTTTTGCAGCCATCAGAGTACCTTAGTTTAGACAGTCCTATGGAACTAAAAGTCCCTTGGCTATTGAGTTTCACTTCTCACTGGAATTTGAGGGAGCTTTTCCTGAAAGATCTGGTTTTAGAGAAGTATAATACTATAGGAAGTTATCAGATGTGACTTCAGAGTCATGTTTGTATACCAGCATGAATTTAGTCTCCAGACCATGAGATTAATAAGGAAAGCTTTATAAATAGCATAGAACTGTGAAAGTTGGGGTATTCAGAGACAAAGAATAGAGAATAAAGTAATTGAACACAGAATGGCTGAGAAGAAAGAGAAAATGAAAAAGGATTGGCTGTATTCTTTCAAAAGGACTAGGCTGCTTCCAAGGAGTGAGATCAGATTCCATTTACTTTGACCCAAATTGTCTAAGAGAAAACAATGAAATAGATAGAGGGAATTCTGGTCACCCAATTGAGAACCGAAACTCAAATAATAGATTCTCATTTCAGAGAGAATCATTCCCTTGTTAAAAAAAAAAAGGCAGAAATTTTTGAAACATATAAGAAAGATGTAAAACCTCCTCAGAAGTCATTTGATATAGACTATGCATTATAAGAATCATTCACATACACAAAAAATTGAGCACTAATCAAAGAATCAAATCAAATAATCCATCGTTTTAGCCTAGGATGAAAAGGGATAAAAGTTGTAAATCTACATCAGTCATCAGTACCAGAGTAACACTGTTAAGGTGAGTTCAAGAAACAGAATACTTCATTATCTTGAATACAATTTCCTTCAGTTTTGGGATAAAGAGAAAGAATAAGTTGGTATTTGAAAACATTGCCTAGTATATTTAGCATGTTATCTATTATAAGACCAAGTTAATCACAGAGTAATGTATATATTTCCCTTTCCAGTGTATGGGTTCCTTTATTCTAACAAACGTTTTACTGTTCTCAGAGACTCCCAGGGTATTGGGATAAAAAGCTGGTCTTTGAAGACCCAACCTGTCTTCAAGTTATTGTTTTGTGTTCAAAGAAAGACTAGTCAAATAACTCTCGAATAGCACTTTGTATTATCCTAACTTCAAACAATCCTGCTACAAGTTATTCTGGCACTTCAAGTACTCTAGATTACATGGCCCTCTCTCTCTCTCTCTCTCTCTCTCTCTCTCTCTCTCACACACACACACACACACACACACACACACAATCGTAATCACATAAAGGCATAGTTAATAAATATTTTTTTAGAAAACATAAAACGGAGCTGAAATACATATTTAAATATGTATTTCCCACATGTGTAGATATTGAGTCATAAAGAAGCAATTAAGTAAATAAGTACCGTGTCTGAGTCCACACAGTTAGGAACTGGGACTGGAGGAATTTAAACCCTGTCTGTCTGACTTGAAATATACTTCCCTAAAACTTTTATTTCCTCTGAAAGCAACTGAAATAAAGGAAAGGAAATGGAGCTGATGCCACCTGGTTGTCCACTATTCTTCCTCACAGACAACCACATAGCGCATTAAAGGGGAGTAAAATAGAAAATGTGGAAGAGTATTTATCACTGGACTATTCCAAGCCCAAAGAAAATCTGAGAGAGAGGAACTGTCTTTGTCTACCCTGGTCTCCTTCAAGTTCAGCATGTGCTTGTGAATTCTATAGGGTCGTAAGCACCAAGTCACAAAACATGGAATGGAGACCCTGCAATACACAGAGCTTAAAATCTGTACAATGTCTTAATGTGGTATTAAAATATCTAGTCTCTAGAACCTTAAGTATTTTAAGGGGGAAATGAGTGCTTATAGCCAAATGAATAATACTAACATGTTTTAATGTTAAGAAATAAATGTATAAGAAATACTGGGAGAAAATAGGCATGCATGTAAATATTTTTTTCATATCAGACACAGTGGAATTTTTGTTGCTTATCTTCAGGCTCACTGATTCTTTTTTAAAAATTTTATTTGTTCTTTTTAGATATACATGATAGTGGAGTATATTTTGTCATATTTTTACAAACATAGAGTATATCTTATTCTAATTAAGATCCCAGTCTTTTGGTTGTACATGAGGAGATTCACTGTGGTGTATTCATATATTTTTGTGTCAGATTCCTTCCTGTCTCTCCTATTGCTTTCCTCCTGTCTTCCCTTCATTCCCCTTTGTCTAATTCACTGCATTTCTATTCTATACCGCCCTTGCTTTGTGTCAGCACCCACATGTCAGAGAACATTTGAGCTTTGGTTTTGGGGGATTAATTTATTTCACTTAGTGTGAAAGTCTCCAGATGCATTCTTTTGCCAGCATATAAAATAAAGTCATTCTTTTTTATGGCCAAGTAATATTCCTTTCAGTATATACACTACATTTTCTTTATCCATTCTTCTGTTGAAGGGAACCTAGATTGGTTCCATAGCTTAGCTATTGTGAATTGAGTTGCTAAAATCATTAATATGGCCGCATCATTACAGTATGCTGATTTTAAGTCCCTTAGTTATATACTGAGGACTGGGATAACTGGGTCAAATGGTGGTTCTATTCCAAGTTTTCTGAGGAACTCCAACTGATTTCCAGAGTGGTTGCACTGATTTGCAGTCCCATCAGCGATGTATGAGTGTACTTTTTTCCCCACATCCTCACCAACATGTATTGTTACTTGTATTTTTGATTATTGCTATTCTGACTGGAGTGAGATGAAATATCAGTGTGATTTTAATTTTCATTTCCCTAATTGCTGAAGAGGTTGAAGATTTTTTCATATATTTGTTGACCACTTATATTTCTTCTTCTGTGAAGTGCCTGTTCATTTCCTTTGTTCATTTTTTGATTGAGTTATTTGTTTTGTTGATGTTTTTTGAGTTCCTTATACATCCTGAAGATTAATGTTCTATCGGAGGTACAGATGGCAAAGATTTCCTTTCACTCTGTAGGCTCCCTATTCACACTCTTGATTTTTCCTTTGCTGTGAAGAAGCTTTTTAGTTTGATACCATTCCATTTATTGATTATTGATTTTATTTCTTACACTTCAGGAGTTTTGTTGAGGAATTTAATTTCTAAGCAGATATGATGGAGTATTAGGCCTCCATTTCCTTTTAGTTGATGCAGAGTTTCTGGTGCAGGGTTACCTAGGTCTTTGGTCCACTCTGAGTTGAGTTCTGTGCGTGGTGAGAGATTGGAGTTAAGTTTTATTCTGCAACATATGGATTTCCAGTTTTCTCAGCACCATTTGTTGAAGAGACAATCTTTTCTCCAATGTATGTTTTCAGTAACTTGCCTAGTATCAGAAAACTATTTATGTGGGTTTTTCTCTGTGTCTTCTACTCTGTTCCATTGGTATATATGTATAGTATGTTTTGGTGCCAATACCATGCTGTTTTTCTTACTATAGCTCTGAATTACAACTTAACGTCTGGTATTGTGATGCTCCCTGCTTTAGTTTTCTCACTAAGGATTGCTTTGGCTATTCAGGCCCTCTTATTTTTTTCCAAATAAATTTCATGACTGCTTGTTCTATTTCTATGAAGAATGTTATTGGAATTTTAATAGAAATTTTCCTTCTGCTTTCTCTATTTATCTTTTGAGCCCATGCATTGAATTTTTAAATGCATTTATTTTAGTTCCCAAATTTCCATTTTATTCTCCTTCCTATCTTCTGTATCTTTGCTGAGACATTCAAATTTTGCTGATAGTTTAGCTTCTTCATTCATTTCACATGTTCATAATTGATTCTCGAAGCTCTTTGTGATGGTTGCTCTAAAATCTGTCAGATAATCCTAACAGCTGCTCATTTCATTGTTGGCATGTGCTTATTGTATTTTCTCATCCAGTTTGATGCCTTACTGATTCTTAATGCAACAAGTAACTTGGACACTGGATCCTGTTTAATCCTGTGTTTCAGCAGGCCTCCTCTGGCCCTGCTGTACTGAGTGAAGCATGGCACCATCTCATCACAGCTGGGTGGTAATAAAAGTAGTTTCCCCCTTAGCCTAATACCATCTTGGCTGGAGTGGCAGAGAATGCTTCATAGTCTCCTGATATGTCCTGCTGACCAAGAGTGGGTATGGGGTACTGCCCCTTGACTGCTGAGTGGTGATGGAAATTATGACTTGAAATCACACCTCTTAAGGCTCCGCTTTACTAAGATGCTACTGAATTACAAGCCTGATTCCAAAAAAAAAAAAAAAGTATAAACAATTTCAGTGATAGGTTTATTGTCTCCTTCTATGGTCCAGATAAATGGTTATGGTTATACAGCTTGGGATATATGAGACAAGAAGACTCAGGATACATGTTGGCATGACAGCTGTGATGTTCCTCAGGGATAGAGGTAGTCTGCCTCCTCTCTCTCTGTACATTTCAGAGTATTTTTATGCTTGTTTCTATTATGTTTAGGGTTTTTAAATTGCTCTTACTAAGAGAAATAAGGAAAAGTGTATCTTCCCAAAATTTGGAATTGTATGCAAATAAACTGAAAAAAATGAACAGCATCTCAGGGACATGTGGATCTATAACAGAACGTCTAATATTGTGACTTTGGAGTCTCTAAAGGTGAGCATAAAAATTTACCTTCAATCCTAAGTATCTAGTTATACAAGAGTAAATCAAACATAATGAAAACAGAGAAAAATCAATGAAACCCAAAGCTGATTCTTTCTTTATAAAGCATGTTCTTTGAGAAAATCAGTAATATTACTAAAGCTTTAGCCAGACTAATCATGAGCCATAACTTGAAAAAAAAAAACAATTAGCAATTCAAGAAATGAAAGGAGCAACATCATTACAGATGTGCAACTATGGAAATGATGAAAGTCTCTTAAAAGTAACTGTATACCAGTTCACCCAAACACTTAGAGAGAATTCATCTGTTCCTTGAAAGATACAAACTGACAGAACTACTTAAGAAGTAATAGACAATTGAATCAACTTACATCTATTAAGAAATTTAAATTGCCCTTTAAAATCTTTCTTGAAAGAGACTCCAAGCCCAGGTGGCTTCAATGATGATTTATACTAAATATTAAGAACAAAAATTTCAATTTATTATGTGCTAGTGCACAGTAGAGTGACTACAGATAAAGACATTTCATTGTATATTTGAAAAATCCAAAAGAGAAAATTTTGAATATTTTCAATGATAAATGTTTGGGAAGATAAATGTTCATTGTGATTTATAAATTACACAGTGATACATGTATTGAATATCACATGGTACTTCATAAAAATACACAATTTCAATGTTTCTTTAAGTTTAAACATGCTTTAACTGTTTAAAGCTTTCAAAAATATCAAGTTCATAAAAAATAACTCCCAGAAAATTTAAGAGGAAGAAGTATTTCCCCTTTTATTCTATGTGGCCAGCATTGTCCTGATGTCATAACTGGGAAAAGGAAATACAAGAAAAGAAAGCTACAGATCATTATGCATCATAAACACAGATATCACAATTTAAAAAAAGAATTTTTTAAAAATAAAATCCAATCTCATATAAAACGGACTCTCAGGAATGCAGCATTTGTTTAAAATTTTAAGATCTTAATATTCCAACTGAATTTAAAATGAAGAGTCATATAATCATCTGAATAGATGAATAAAAAGTATTTGGCAAAATCTGTTCATACATTCCTGATAAGAACTCTCAGAAAAAAGCAAGAAGATTCTCCAATCTGACAAAGACTATTTACCAAAATCACACAGCCAACATCATCCATAATGCAAAGTATTGAATACAGTGCAGTAAAACAAATAAATAACAAGAAAAATGCACATAAATTTAAGAGAAAGAAACAAAACTATATTTTTTGCATGAATGATCTCTTGGGTGGGAAATATCATGGAATCTGCAAGAAGAAGTGACTAGATCTTGGGAGTGTGTGCAACAGAAATGCAGGACACAGGATGCATATTAAAAAATCCAATGGAATTTTTATACATATGCAATAAACAATCAGACACTGAAGTTAAAATATTGTTTACAGCATGATCAAAAATATGAAGTACTTAGGGGTAATCTAACAAATAATGTGAAAGACTTGTATATAAGAGATGCAAAACATTGCTGAGAAAATGTAAAGTTGACATAAAAAAGGATAAAAACGACATAACAATGACATTCTTATGGTTCATAACAATCTTATTAGAGCGAAAATTTCCCCTTAGAGAATGTATATCTGGAGTTAGTGCAATCCCCATCCCAATTCCAGCCAGATGTAATCAAGATTAGATTCCAAAATTAATGTGAAAATACAAACTCTTTAAAATTGCAAAATATTTTGAGAACAAAAAAACAAAGTTGGTAGACAAATACTATCTGATTTTAATCAGTTACAGAAATAAAAACAGTGTCATATAAAATATAGCAATGTAACTGAACAGAGACTACAGAAAGACTACCACATTTATTGGTAATGGAGTTTAGACAAAGGCAGAACTCAAAGAAGAGAGAATAACTTCCAACAAATGGCGCTACCACTACTGGATATCTACATGCAGAAAAGAATGAATTTCAACTCTTCTATCAAAACATATATTAAAAAATTGACTTAAAACAATTCATAAAGTTGCTGAGCATGGAACTTGAGGGGCACACCTATAATCCCAGCTCTTGAGAGGCTGAGGCAGAAGAATCACAAGTCTGAGACTAGACTGGGCAGCTTAGCAAGACCTTCTCTCAAAATAAGCTCAGTGGTGAATTGTTTGCCTAGTAATTTCTTGACCTGGAATCAATTCCCAGGACTGCAATAGATAATTAATTAATTAATAAAAAAATAAAAAATGTAAATCCTACAACTAAAAAACTTACAGGAGAAGTTTTGTGGCTGATCATTTTGATTTTATCATGAGAATACTATTTGTAGAATAAAAAGCTCAGACACAGACAGGGAAAAGTATTTGCAAATTAAATATGTAATAAAGTAATTGTATCCAATATAAATAGAAACTATAAACAATAGACAGAAAAATAACAAAAGCAATAAGCATTGGGCAAATAATAACAGAAATGTCATGAGAGAAGATGAAAAGGGGGGAAATAGTACAATTCAAGATGGTTAACATCATTAGTAGGAAAATGCATATTAAAAACCACAATGATGTGGCATGGCACACCTATTAGGAGGATAGAGTAAATTCAGTTCCTGTATATTTCTGGTGAACATGTAAAATGGTACAACCATTTTGCAAACTATTTGGCAGTTTCACAAAATATCAAACATACAACAGTTCAGATGATCCAATCATTCCATCCCTAGCCCTGAGCCAAGAGACAAGAAAGCACATACAAAGACTTATGCACAAGCCTACCATGTGAGAGAGCCTGGGTTTGCTCTCCAGCACAGCCACAGAAAGAAATTCTGTTCCCAAAAGGTGTGCTCAATATTTAGCTGCTTTGTATATAAGTCTTTGTATGAATATATACTTCAAAATGGAAACTACCCAAATGCACAACAGTAGGCGAATAAATAAACAAATTACCATATATCCATACAGTAGAATTCTAGTTAGAAATAGAAAGAAATTAACTATTGATATATTCTGCAAAATGGATAAATCTCAGAATAAGTATGCTGAATCAACAAAGCCAGAGGGAAAAAAAAGTATATACTATATGATCAATTAGCATAATATTATAAAAATGCAAACTAATTTATAGTGATGAAAGATCAATCAATGCTGTCTTAAGACAGCTCATATGGAGAGGGCCAGGAGTAAAGGATTATAATAAAGAACAGTGATAATTTTCAGTGTTGATTAATATATACATTATATTGATTGTGGCAATGTTTTTTCAAGTCTATATTTAGGTCAAAACTTAATGAATCGTACATTTTAACTATGATTTATTGCATGTCAGCTGTACCTCAATAAAACTTATAAAGAACCTTGACTATTTTTATAAAATTATAGATATGTATATAGACCTTGGTAATCATGAAAAATAAAGCAAAGTATATAGGTTTGCACTGACTCCAACTAGTTTGAAGCTGGCCTACTTAAAACTTAATTTAATAAAAAAAACTCAATAATTTTAGACAGCTAGAATTTCTTTCAAAGCCCTTAATAATAAAGTAGTGCTGCTGGTTTTTTTCTGTTTTATTTTACTTTGTCTTATATTTCTCAGTTCTGATACTGCAGAATATATGAATCATTAGGTTATTCGGATTTATAACAATAATTCAGGAAGATTTCATTCTAATTCACTAGTGGGATAATTAATCTGAGTTTTCTAATATTTTAGGATAAAAATTTCTATATCCACTTTGATAATGTGAATTCATAAGACTTTCTAAATATTACCAACAAAAACAGCTTTCTTTTGTGACTGTAAAAATAAATATTCTTTCCTAAAAATATGGATGAGGAAAAGAATATTAATTTCTAAGATCTGAAAATTGCTCTACAAAAACTCTATGCCAGTTTCCTATGCTCCATAGACTCATTAGAGGCATCTATAAATTTCCTGGAAACACTTTTATTATTTTTGATTAACAATCCAAATATCATTTAGATTATCTGTGGTTCTTATTACACTTTGCAAAACTTAGGCTAAAATATATATTTGCATAAATTTAAAACCCAATAAATCATGAAAAATGGCCTTATACACAACTGTGTTTATAATTTATGCTAGAAAAAATTTTAAGTATGATCATCTACCATTTTTATTGAGCATGCAACCTGTCAAAACTACTGCAGTGGGCACGATTATAGAAGCAAATAGTTTGAACACAGCATCCGTTTATTCAACAAATATTCATATGATTGTTCATTGTAGGCCAAACGCTTTTAAATTCCATCACTTTTTGGTCTTTTGCATGAAAAAACTCATATAAACTTTCCTTCTAGTGATAGAGAATCAAGTAATTCTAGCCAACTCACCAGTGAAAAATAGAACAAAGTATAAAAGTGTCTGAAGGCACTGGCCATATGACAAGTTACGGAAGGATTGCTGGATTATGATTCAGAGAAGGAAAGAAACTCAGGGAGGTTTTGGTACCACTATTCCTATGGTGGTTTTTACTGATTTCCTGACAAAGTTGCTGAAAGTAAATTTTGGCAGCTTCTCCTGGTTAAGCAGAGTGAGTGATGCCCAGGGATCAGCAAGAAATATGCCCTGTTGACACCTCCATCCTTTGGATTAGGACCTCAAAGGATCTCCACCCGCTTTAGGAGTTAAAGCTCACCAGAAATAGAGACATTGTTCTAGGACAGCCAGCTACCTTCGAATCATCTCCATTCCTGGAAGCAGACAAAGGTGATCCAGGTTGGTTCATGTTCCAGGCCACTAGTAGCTTCAAATACAATTCTTTATGGAAGACAATAAAATCATCCCAGGCCCTTAATTTATTCCTATAAACTAGTGTCATATACATGCCTGGCACATACTAAAAAAATAATAACCTGTTGTCCAAGGAAGTAAACAATAATCATTAGTTAAAAACATATCTATAAGTGCTCTAGATATCACAGTCAACTTACAAAGATTTTAAAATAAATCATGACATACAGAATTAAGAATTTTAGCAAAAAATAGAAACTACCAAAAGTACAGAATTTTTTTGAAAGAACAAAATAGAAATACCAGAACTGAAAAATATGATTAGCCAATTTAGAAAGTTGAAAGATGTGTTCAACAGTGGAATAAGTGCAGTGGTGCACACCCATAACCCAGAAACTAGGAGGCTGAGATAGGAGGATTGTAAGTTGGAAAATAGCCTTAGCAACTTAGTGAAAACTGTAGCAACTTAGGGATACCTTATCTCAAAATAAAAAATAAAAAGGGCTGGTGATGTAGCACAGTGGTAAAGTGCCTCTGAGTTCAATTCCCAGTGCTAAAACAAACAAACAAACAAACAACCAAAAGAAAAAAACCTCAGCAGATTACACACAACTAAAATGAAAGTTGATAAACCCTCAATCAGGAGAACATATACAGAGTGAATGAAGCAACATATTTTCCAACCTACTTGGTTTTTTGTCCATCTCTTCTGTAATGCAAACTTCCTGAGTCCCAGGATCATAATTTGCTCATTGTGGTTTCCCTCGTGCCTAGCAAATTTCATAAAATGTAGTCCATACTCATTAAATATTTGTTGGATTAAAAAATTGTTCAGAAGATTTCATATCTATAATCACTGCCACTGCAATAATTTTGGCAGGGTGTATATGGATTAAATACGGTTGACTATCCTAAATATTTTTTTGGAATAATTCTTAACAAGTGCAGGAAAGTAGGGAGAGGTTAACAGAAATAAAATGTATTAGAATTAGGTAAAAAGAAGAAAGGGAGAGAGATAAAGAGAGGTTGTTTCACTTAGAGACAATATGATTATGAATGGTACACTATCCAAAATGGTCTACATTAAATTAGTAGGGTTAGTTAGTGAATTTATAAACATTACTGGGTTTAAGATAAATATGCAAAAAAATTCACACATCTATAAAAAGTAATTAGAAATTAGAATTTAAAAAATGTTATAATGGCATCAAATTATACAAATACACATATAGATGTATAGGCAAATAAATGTATATTACTCAGCAGAAAAATAGAAAAATGGATGAGATTAAATATTATCTGGAGATATGCCACATTCCTGAATTGAAAGACTCATATGGAAAAAAGTCAATTTTTCTCTCAATAAATCCAGATAATCAATGTAATTATATAAAAGTGAGAGTGTTTTGTGGAAATTTAACAATTTGATTCCATAACTTACACAGAAATCCAAAGGCCAAGAATAGTCAAGACACCCTCAAAGAATAAGTGAAGTAAGCCAATCCCAAAAAACCAAATGCCGAATGGTCTCTCTGATTAGTGGATGCTGATGAATAAGGGAGGTGGGAATGGGAAACATAAGAGAAATAGAGAAACACTGGATGCGACATGGGGGAGGCAGGGGGCAGGAAAGGGGAATGGGTATAGTAAAGATGGTTGATGATAAAAAAAAAAATATATATATATATATATGTATATATACTGTTCATTGAAAGTGCATATAAAGATGTTTAATATGAAGAATGTAATCTGCTTATAATTTTGTGCAAAGTTAGAAAAATTATGATTGTAACAATTTTTTTTCTATTTGCCTCAACAAATGTTTTCAGTGAATAGTGTGTACAGCTTCTGAAAATCTGTTTTTTTCTGTTATGTTTGATAACATGTATTAAAATGCAACTTTTGAGAAAAATAAAAAAAACGAATATATTGAGGGTAAATGCTTTATTTATATTGCAACTTTACATAAAGTTATGTAAATACACTTAAAGAGAGAGTATTTATATAAAGTCGTATTTATATAATTCATATAACTTTATATAAATACCCTACCCTTAAAGACAGAGTATTTGATATAAGAATGGATGGATAGACCAATGGAAGAGCATGGAAGGCCAGTGAACTTTGAAGACCTGCACACTTATCAAATATAGATGTGATGAGAAAGGACAGATGTTTTAATAAATGGTACTGGGACAATCAGATGTGCACATGGAAAAAAGTACACTTAAGCTCTACTTTATACCAATCATAAAATCAAGTTCTTATTTGATTCCAGAAGTACACAAAAGTCAATAAATGTCTTAGGACTGAGTTTCTCAACAGCAGCACTGCTGACATACTGAGCCAGCTTGTGGGCTGTCCTGTGAACTGGAAGACCTGCAGCACCAAGACTGACTCCTACACACTAGAAGCTCATAGCATACCTTCAATGTGACAACTAAAACCAGGCTCCAGACCTTTACAAATGTTGCCCTGGAAACATAAGCAAGAGGATATTTATTATTCAGTAGTATAGGAGGGTATATTTATTTTTAGGATAAGGAGTGATTTTTTAAACAGGACATGAAATGCTCTAACAGAAAGCAAACTCTGTTAAATTTGATTATCTTAAAATTTGAGAAATTCTGTTCATCAAGACATCATTAGGAGAGTAAAGGGCAAAGCCACAGAGTAGGAAAAACTAATAGCTGTATAACCAGCAAGGGGCTCAAAAACAGATTTTATAAATAACTCAATGAGAAAAAGACAAAAATACAATAGAAAAACAATCGAGATTTCACAAAATGAAGATATACAAATAGCCAAAAACTATATAAAAAGATTTCCAATAGCACTAGCAATTGTATAATGCAAATAAGCCACAAGGAAGTTCTACAACACTTTCACCAGAAAACACAAAATGAAGAAGTGGGATGACTCCAAGAAGGAGGTAGGATGCAGAGTAGGGGTTGGCAAATGTTTTCAATAAAGGGCTGGATAGTAGGTGTTTTACCTACTCCAGGATATATTGTCTCTGTCTCAAGTACTCAGCTCTATTGCTGTCCCATCAAAGCAGCCACAGACAAAAGCTAAATAAGTGGGTATGACTGTGTTAAAAAAAGAAAAGAAAAGGAAGGGAGGACTAATGTATGACAGACTTATTTTTAAATATCAGTAGCAGAAGTAGGTTGAACTTGGCTAGTGAGCCATTGTTTGTAGACTTCTGAAGCAGAGCAGCAGGAATGCTCATAGATTGTTTTTAGGAGTGTAAATTGATAATGTAATTAGGAAAACAATGTGTCATTATCTTTTAAATTAGAATTATCCATACCTTCTCAGCAATTTCACTCAGATTATATACCCTTTAGAAATGTATACAGAGAGAGAGAGAGAGGAGAGAATAACTTATAGGCACTATTTTTGTTTAAAAAATAGAAGTATCACATACATATTATAAGATATATATTACAATGTATTAAGTATTTTAGAGCAATGAGAAAGATGAGTTGTCTCAAACATAATGCTATTTGAAACAGAAATGAGTATATAAGATTCCACTTACACAAATTTTAAATTAAAATTTTTAGCAAAATTATGATGTTTAGCAATGCTTGAATAGTTTACAAAAAATACAAATAAAAGAAGTACCTAAGAGTCAGGATATTGGTGATAGGATTGCAAAGGACACGTAAGTATTGTGAGATGCCATTTCTATTGTGTTTCCTGACGTGGATCATGTTTACAAAAGAATTTGCTTTGCTAATGCACATATTCACATTTTTGTTGGAGTACTATACTATAGGTTAAAATAAAAGATTTAAAATTTTTTACAAGAATTTTTGGATTTCTTTTCTTACAGAGAAAGAGAAAAAAATATGACTACCATGTAAGATAGGCTTGGACTGTAACAGCCAAATTAAGAAATTTGCTCCCCTACAAGGATACTGAGTGGTATAGCTGAGGCCAAATTGACAGCATGCCAAATAATTCTCTCCTACCGTGTCTATATTAAGTAAAGTAAAAAAAAAAAAAAAAAAAACTTTATAAATAAAAAGAAAAAGATAGTCCTGTTCCTTTTCCCAATTTTTCCACCTTTACAATGCATTTTGTTCATTAGTTGGAGGTGTTACTGCTCCTATGAATATCATGGTTTTATATCAGTGAGCACTGAAATGCTGACATTTATTTCTCTTAGTAGCTTTCAACCATGGCTGTATATTAAAATCAATTGGTGCCTTAAAGAAAAAAGGAAGTCATTGTCTAAGTCTAGTTCCACCTAATTAAATCAGTTTCTCTTGGGGTGTGGCTCAGGCATTTTTAAAGCATACAAGAGGTAATAATGTGTGCCAGATAGAACTACTGACCTGGCTGCTGCCCGCTGTCAAAAGTATACCTAATTAAGCTACAAATGCTCAATTTGCCTCAGTGTAGTCAATCAGGAAGAAAAATAGATTGGCTTTGGTAAGTCCCATTTATCTAACACAGACTCTAGTTATTCTTCATCAATTATGAGAAGGCATTCTGTTTATTGACGCTCACAAATTTTTAAAAATATCTTTATTTTTCTCCTTTCCGAATATTTATCATGCATAAAAATAATAAAAAGAAAAAGAGAGATCACTGATTTTCATACTGGTGATGTCTTATAACTATGACCCCAAGATACTGTTTGTCTTCACAGTGATTGCTTATCCACCTGCATTTTTCAGGAATAGATTTTTGTTGTTGTTTCCAAGAGGAATCCATTAATGGAACCTAATAGTTGACCGAAGTCTACCATTCTTCTCGTAATTCTGCCCTCAATTTCACCAAAGAAGCCCTATATATAGTTTGAACTTAATCAGATACTATGAGAGGAACACCTCAACGAGATCTTCATTGTATTACAGGAAAGCTGTGCTTGCCTGACTCTTTCCCCTCCAACTCAAAACTTATTCTACCCACTAAGAGTTCTCACCAACCAGAAAGTTTAATAATAATAAAAAAACAAACAAACAAACAGATGTGTTGCTGTAACTTTATCTGCATGTTCTACAACCTCTTGTTTTAAATGTATCCTGTAGCTTTTGTGGGCCCACTTGGCCATATAGAAAGATAATCCAATAATGGGGACCCAAAAAATCCAAATAATCAACCCTCAACACTTAAGAGATTCCCAAACTACTAAGTGAAACTCAATTCATCCCAGTGTATAAAACTATTAGGCTTTGCAAACACCAACTTAAAAATAAGCACAGCCCAAAATGATATTTTTTTCTCATGAAGTCAAAAGAAAGAGCTATTGCTGATATTTTTTCATAAATTTGAAAAAAAAATGCAGATAATGTTCAGATGTCTTTACTTCTGGAGCATTCACTAGTTACATACACTTAACAGTTCATTGTATTTGCTTTTCCACATTTTCTGATTACTCATTTAGTAGGCTTAAATAGGTCTTTTCCATTCTATCCTTACCATTTGAAACACCTTAATTCAGGGGTTCAGAGCACCTCCTTTAAATCTGCACATCTAGCTGCCTGTATAAGTCTTCCTTCACACCACTGCTTGTTTTAATCATCAGATTATTCTTACATGTTCGAAGTCCTTTCAGCCCTTCCCCAAAATGAAATGAAAGCATTTGTGATATGTATACAAACTTGCAGTTTGGATCTACAGGACCTGATTTTAGTTATTTTCACCATACCTTCCATTGCCACATCTGGAAGACCTCTGCCCCATCAACCTTTTTGGTTTCTTCTCCCCATCTTAGGTTTTCCACTCTGGAGACTTCAATAAAATGGAACCCTCCCCTCCTTTCAGCCCATGTAAATTCTATTTTGTGAAATGGTATTTTGTCAAAGGTAAAAAGAGACTCATCTTCAACAGAATCACATGGGATTGGGGATTCTAGAATTTGGCCTCAGGTATCTTCACTTTAAATTCTCCAGATAATTTTTAAACACAGTAGATTCTGAGTAGCCTGGCTTTAGGTACATTTCATTAAAGTTAATATAACTTAAAAATTAAAAAAAACCAAAGAAAATTTATATTCTGATCCTGCTACTTAAATAGTTTTGACTTTGACAATTCATTAATCGCCCTGTGCCAAGTTTTCTGGTTTGAAAGGGTGATACTAACACCTGCCTACCTTGCATGTTTGTTATATGAATCAGTGAAAAACAATTTCATGATAAAATGATTTAAAATTATAAAACAAAAGTTTTTAATCATTTTTCTTCCATTTCAGTACCTGGCTTTGTATTACATAATGTATTGGTACAAATTCATGGGTTCCAAACCTAGTTCTAATGCAAACATGGTCACAATAAATAACCTGTATATGCCTCAAGATCTAAATCCATACAATAAGGAAAATAAACATATCTATTATTAAATGAGATAAAGCACTTAGCTCAATGGCAGATATATAGTAAGTGCTCAATAATTGTTAGCTGTTTGTTATTTCAAGTCATGGTATCATTGTTGCTCTTACAGATCACTGGTAAGCACATACAATATATTTTGAAATGTTTTAGAAAAATGTAAATAATTATCACTAGTTACTGAAATATCCTAATTAATATTTTATTTATATATATTATTTAAATTACAAAGCACTTCATCTAAGCTCTAGGTTACTTTGCTGGAGCACAGTTTCAAAGGAGTAACATCATAATGTAAGATGTTAAAATCATCATCACAATTCCTTTTATTGTGAATATTGAGAATTCTATTGAGAGATAAGTTATATAATCACCCCAGAGACATGAATAAAAAGCTAAACCCTATATTTATTTTACTGGACTCCCTGAGATATCAGCCAATATTATTAATAATATGGTCAACTGCTCCTATTCTAGATAAGGGAGTGAAATTATTTTATTGTGCATTTTATTATTTTCACCACAGCGTTTTTTTATAAAAGCCATAAAGCTCTAATGTTCTGATGATAACTAATACTCCTTCAAAGAAAAACTTAATAATGCTTGACTTTCTCCAACTTAAAAACAAATATTTTAAAATTGATTGCATCCCTTTTCTATGCAAATTTTCCATCTTTTTGGGAGAAATCATCATCATGTCCCCAACGGGAGCATCTTTCTAAGTTATTTCTCATTCTATATCCTCCTCCCACTCACAATTCTAATTCAACAACATGTCTAATAGTTTTCCTGCCTTTCTATCTCTACAAATTCTTAATGACCTCTGGCTTGAATCATTGAAACATATTCTCTATCGACAGTTCTGTTTGGAGGTCTTCTCCCCTCAAAGTACAACCAAATGACAAGACTGAAGTCACATTTCTGTTTCAACATTGCATTTCATTAAAACTATTCTTAAATTTTTCCATTAATCAGACAACACCCTTCATCAAATGCAGATAACAAACCTTTTCCAAACCTCCTTGTACTTCATTGTATCATTTTCCTTTTCTATTCTCAGACACTCTCTGTTCCAAAAAATATTCTTCATATATTGATATTACATTTTGCACATTCCATTCTAACACTCACAAGTTTATTAATGAACTTGGCATACCACGCAATGCATCATGAGATATACATTGCCTCATTTAGAATGAGGAAGTATTTCTAACTTCATGTGTTTAGTAAAATTTCTAGAAAGCAAATTACTAGTGTCTTTCCTCTGGACTGGGGGCATGTGGTGACATATGCAAATGCAAAGTACCACTGGAAGTTACACTAAAATATAAGCTCTTGAGAGTAGGAGTTTTGTCTGTTTTGTTCACTGCGATAGCCCCAGAGGCTTAGCACAGAGTACTCACTGGATAAATATTTGTTGAATACAGTGAATGAATAAATGAATGAATGTATCCCCAAAAGATTAAATACTTATTATACAGAGACTTTATACAGAACATGACAGTATTCTCAGCATCGAATGTAACTATATCTCTCTCTCTATTTTTTATGTGGTACTGAGGATTGAACCCAGTACTTCACCTATGGTAGGCAAGCTCCCTGCCACTGAGCTACAGCTATAGCCCAAACTCTCTATTTTTCCTGTGTTGCAATTCAACAACTATTTATCCAAATACTTCTGAATTCCATGCATACATTTCCATTTTATATATGAAAATAATCAAGGTGATAGTCAAATGAAAATTCAAAAAACAAACAAACAAAAAATCACTGATTTTTTTTTTAACCTAAAAGTGGAATGGAAGTAATTATCTGAAGAATTTGAGAGAGAAATTAAATTCTGTATTTCTAAGTCACATGCCAAGTATCAGTTGTAGAAAAGATGTTTAATTCTTCAAGTCAATTGGTATTAGAAACATCTATGGGCATCATGATTTTATTAACCTATTTCTCTTTTGGAAAATTAGCACACTAGGTATTTACTGCTGCTTGGGGAGAATCTGTGGGTTTAAATGTTGTTAGTAACTTACTAAAAGTAAAAATCCTGGTTTGTAGCCACAAATAAAACATATACTATTTGTTAAATAAAAAGAAAGATTTTTTTTTTAAAAAAAGGTAAAGTTCAGAATGTAACAAATTTCATACAGAAGCATTTAACACAAAATTTCTATCCTGAATCCCTTGTAACTTGGATTGGATCTGAATGTCCACTCTGTGGGACAGGACAGGGTTGCCAAGCACAATGCGATCATCAACCAAAGGTTGGGCGGGCTCCAAATTTTAAGTATTAAGATAATCTTCATTAGAACATCAGATGTTCTTAAATTGCTTTGTACCTTTTGATAGTTTAATATTGTTTTTATTTCTAACTACACATTGAGGAGGTATTATAAACCATCTTTTAATTTTCTTTTTTTTTTAGTTTTAGATGGACAGAATATCTTTATATTATTTATTTATTTTTATGTGGTATTGAACCCAGTGCCTTATGCATGCTAGGCAAGCACTCTATCACTGAGCCATGACCCCAGCCCCTATAAACCATCTTTAATGTTAGTGTACTGAATATCTAATTTTAGATATCTATGGAGAGATTTAGAAAGACTTGGCTAATGTTCTTCAAACCCAGCACATATTAGCACTCTTCATCCTAGGTCTTCAAAGCATGCCAGAAAGAACTTTTCTGAGCAGTGAAGCATTGTAGCATGGGATGTGATGGTTATTCGTATATTTGTCTGTGTGTCTATCTATTTAGCTCTCATTCTTTCCTTTTTTGCTTGAAACTGTGACTAACCTAGGGGCAATTCATTATTTAGCGGTCATGATTTACTTTTTTCTTTTTGATCCTATAATACAATGCTGTTAAGGGAAGCCAAGAGAAAGAGTGAGAAATTGTACGGAAAGTGTCTTATAAAACTGCCTTAACAGGATTATAGAACTATAAAAGCTGGGGAAGACATAACTAAGTCATTTTATAGATGACCTCATGGAGCCCAATCTCTTCATATGATTTGTCCAAAGTTACTTGTGCAGAGTAATCAATCATTATTTTAAAAAAAGAGGAAATTTATGCATTAAATATATGACCTTGAAATATTAGACAATATAAGTGTTATACACAGAATGTAATATCTAGGTCTCTGCAGACACTTTGGGGTGCTTAGGTGCTAGAATGTATCTATCAGTAACTGTATCTACCAGGTAGCATCATAGTCTTTAAACTCAATAATTCTAGACTTCAAATTTTTCATTGCTGCCTAGAAATTGTCTAACCTCAGTCAACCGAATTAATCTCTTTTGGTCTTGATAGCCTCATTTATAAGATGGGAAATTGTATTTACTTTTGAGATATGCAGTGAGGATTAAATGAAATGATACAGAAAATTCACACTGAGTGGCATATAACGAACATACAAAACATGATTCCTGTTGTTATACAACTATATTTGTACAAGTATTATGTAAAACCAGGCTATAAGATGGAACTGATGGTAGCTGCCTCCTAGGTGCAGGGTGTTTGGTGGGGGCAAGGTTGGAGGCTTGACTTCTCACTAGTCTTTTCCAGCTCCTGGCATTTCATTCTCTAATTCCTTACAGCAATAAAATGCTTTCCAATTATTACTCAATATTTCAGTGATGCTCTGAGTATTGCTTGTGTCTGAATTTTATAAAATAATCTGTAATTTCAGAGAAGAAAATGATTTGTATGTACTATAAAATTAGCAAATAGTATAGCCAGTATTGGAAACTAGGTCTTCTGTTTCTGATTTTTCCTACTACCTATCTTCCTATTGTCCAGTCTTATATATGTATAAATATCACTTAAGAGACATTGCATAAGACAATTTCCATAAATAGAACATATTTTACAAGGGACATGAGGAATTATTCTCATCAATTTATAGTTACATGTCATACATTGAGCCATTGTGTGCAATGATGTGAATGAATGTCTGTGTAGTGTTTTATACTTAAAAGTTAATTTCACACACTTTAACTTATTTAAATATTTCCTATTGCTCAAGTGGGAGAGTCAGACTAAACCTAGTTTTCACTGCTTTTTGCCCCAAAGGCTTTCTACAGAGTCACACTTAATCCAGCTTCTTGGTTTTATTTATCCATTGACAACCTGACTGGATCCACGGTCCCAGAGAAAGGAGACAGAGATCAGACTTTAGAAACAATGAGGAAATACAAAAGTTTAGGAGTACAGCGTCCTAACTAGATGACTATTAATAGGCCAGAGAACCTATTTTGCATGAGAAAAGACCTCCATCTTTTCATTAAATAATTTATAAAATTGCTCTGTTTCTGACATTTTTGTCATATGCAGCAACTCTTAAACTGTTCTACCCTTCAAAAATCAATAGAAGGAAGAATTGTATTAGCTTCCATCATAAATACACTTCTTCTATGTAATTGGAACAAAGCCACAAAATAACCAACTTTTGGCAACTTTTCCAGTGGTAATGGTTTCAGTCAAGGACAATCCTAAATATTTCTTCAGTTTAGGGCAAGAAAATCTTTTTCATGTTGCCATCTGATGGATTAAGTCCTCATCTGATCTTCTAGCACTGAAAAAATTAATGTTTGCTTATGATTTAAAAACTTTAATGGTTTTTAATGATTATTTCTCTGTGTCTATAGCTAAGAAGCAATAGAGGAAATGAAAAGCATCACAAGTAGAATTTATTTGTTGATTCAGGAAATACCTAATGAGTATCTAGGTGCTGGATACAATGGGAAGTCAACAGAATAGGGGCTCGAAAAGCTTACAGATTGTATAAAGCACCATTTTAAGAACTCAGTTTCCCTGAATAAGATCTAATTATTAAAAATTTAGAAAGAAAAAGAATAACAAAGTATATTTGCCAGTGTTTAAAGTACTTTCAGGGTAAAAATATAATAACAATGATGTGAAAAGAGGAGACATAAATACCATTCATGTGGACAGTCATGGGCTGCATAATGGCTTCTCAATGACAGACCTTATATACTATAGTGGCCCCATATAGTTTTATCACTTATTGATCTTCTAGCTCTTTCAGTTTTCATAAGTAAAATCTATGATGTTCCCACAATGATGACAATTGCCCAAGGACATGTTTCTCAGAATGTACCTGACTGTTTGGTGATACTTGACTGTATGTTGCCCTGAGTTCTGCCTATATAAAGAAGCACAGATATTCCAAAAACTTGTCCTATCAGGTGAATTGGTTGCTTGCCATTGACTATTCCTGTTTCATAGAAGCAACTGGAAGTGCTGAATTGCTAAACAGAGATTAGTAAGCAAGAGGCTCTCTGACTCAGAAAGAGAGCAGTGTTGGGGTTGAAGAGTTCACATGATCACAAGTTCAAGCTTTGACTGTGCTCTAGCCAGCACCAAATGTCATCTATACATAGACTCAGTCTCGAACATCCTCTGGGAATACTGAGTTAAACCAAGAACTCTGAATCCTAGAAGATTATAACTTTTTAAAAATTTAAATCTATAGGTTTTGTAGTCATTGGAGGATGCTCTTCCCCTGATAGAAAGATTATTCTGTATGTTTTGACTCTTTTGAATTTGAAGAGGGAAGGAAGAAGAAATGATTTCAGAATTGGTTCTCAGTATTGCTCTGCAGAGGTATAGGTTCTCAACTGCTAGAGTGCTCCTCATTCACCGAACAAATATTTATTGAGTAGCTACTCTGTATCAGGCCCTGGTGAACAAGACAGGCAGAGTTATAGACTTTAAAAGGTCACATCATGCCAAATTGCCACTGACAGATTAAGAAAACAAAAGGGCAGAAGGACAGAATGATTACAGATACCTGCTAACCCCTTTGGCTTACATATATAAACAACCTATCATCAGGTGACAGGCAAGTTTGTGACAAGAATAAATTTCAGCACATCAACCCTCACAGTAGTCTGCTGCTGACTTAGAGCCCTAACTGATATTACTTGGTGAGCATTCATGTTTGTATTGTTTCATCCTGGATAGGAACTTACTCAATGTGTGTTTGCTCATCAATCACACCTGTGCATAGAATATAATATAACTCGTGCTGGGGTACTGGAATGTAGTTGTTCATCTCATGGAAACTGAGCCAGAAAGTGAAAATTACCTTCCAACATATTCTATCACATAAGAAGAATCTTTCACCAAAAAATGCCCCAAATGCCTCAAAAGTTTGGTCTTTCAATATTATTTTATGATGCTGCTTTATTCCTTTTTTAATTGTTTCTTGTAGAATTGTCACTATAGCCCTGAGCCACGCCCCCTGGCTTCTTGCAGTCTACAATAATAAATTCAGAACAAAACTATTCCCTTCCTCACCCTATAGGCTTAAATTATGGATTTTTAGTTCTTATGTTTTCCTTCACTCCCTCAGTTCCACTGAGGTGACTTCTCCCACCAGTGCACAGATGGGCACTGAGGTCCACAGAGAAGCATGGAATCTTCACTGGTCCATTCAGCAGTCGGCAATTTTGGGGTTAGGATAGAAAATATGAAGCAGGTTTCTGTCTATATCAGAAATCTTTGTCTACAGATAACATATTAAAAATAGTGTTCTAATTCAGTGAACTTATTACATAACCAATCTTCAGCTTGTTTACTGCCAGCCTGGTTGTTAGAATATTGAAATTCTTCCAAAATGTTTTGGAAACAACTATATTCTAGGTTCCTTGAGTGCTGCCCCACCTCAAGTAAGATTCTAAGGTAAGAATCTCCTGCTTCAGGTCTATATGGGAAGAAGTTCATGAAAAAACTCTCCACTCACCCATCTCTGTGTTTTTGTTATGAGAGTTTTGGGGAGAAGAACTCAGAAAAAACACAGTCCTGGTGACAAAGATAAAATTAGACTACCCATTTTGAGAGGTCAAGGTTAACTACTTGATCTACTATAGTTGGCCTTAAATTCATCCTGTCAACTTAACCCAAGTCTTCAAATATCTTCAGGAGGTAAAAGATGGCGACCCACACACAACTTCTCCATGGCACAGAGAATATTCATTACCATGACTTCTTCTCAAAGCAATATCCAGAATTTTCAACTCTGGGGCCACAAATGAGGTCATGGGCAGGGACTGGAAGTGTATTGTTCAGCAAGTAGTATCATGTGTATTTTTTCCTTTTTCTGACATGCAAATAAATGATCATTTAATTTTTCTTTTTATGTTCACTGGCTAACAAACATTTAATTTGTTAAAATATACTAATTAGTTCAAGTTCTCTCTCTCTCTCTCTCTTTCCTTCTCTCTCTCCCACTTGATACACACATCTGGTTGTATACATATAGATCTCCCCCACTCCCTCTAGACATTTGTATATATCTAGATATGTAGAGACAGAAAGAAAAGGGGGGGGGGAGGGAGAGAGAGAGAGAGGGTTGACTATTTGACAAAAGAAAAATCATTTTGTAACTTACTCTTTCTTAACATAGACTTGTGAGGTGGCCTGTTTCCTCAGGGTTTTATTAGGTTCCAAAGAATAATCAAACTAAGCCATTCTAACATTTCAATGTCCCTCTGCAGAGATAACATATTTGCATTTGAATTAATTTATTCAATAATATTTAGTAAACACTCATTAAGTATCCAACACTATGTGTAACAGAGGAGAAGCCAAATGAATATAAAATATAAAACCAGCCCAGAGGCCATTGCAAAGTAGCCGCAGCACTGTTGAGGCAGATTCTCATTTTCCTCAAGTGTCTTGTAGATAGCAGGGACTGTGTGAATACAAGACAAAGAAAGGAAGCTTTATGTGGCCAAGGGCAGTTGGGAAAGAAGCAGAAAAGGTGGGTGAGAAAGCTATGTGTACAGCCAATTTTGGGATTCTCATTACTTGCAGGAGTCACATTCTATAAAGTCCCTGCAAATGTGGAATTAGAGATTGTTGAAATGTTGCTCCCGGGAGAAAGAGAGTATTGAGTTCCTCTGAGTCTCTGGTCACAACATTTTTTTGTCAACTCATCAATACATAATCTGTTTTGTATTTTTTTGAATTCTTTTAAAAGATACCTTATGTAATACGTGTTGTTTATTCATTAACATTGAATTCACAACCAAGAACACTATAATTCCTACCTCAATGAAGCTTCTTTAACACATGCATTTTATCCTAAAAGCAAGTCAGTCTTCTTGTACATCAGGACCATAATCAGCACTTTAGCACTAGGCTTGGGATAGCATATTAATTAGCAAAACCAGAAAAACATAAAAAGGCAAAAGACATGGTGCTAAGTAGATTAGAAAAAGGGTACTTGTTTTCAGTATAATAGTTAAAATATAAGGGCATTTCAGCCTTTACAACCTCAACTAAGAACATGTGGAATTGGTGATGTAAAGTTTTCATCACGCTGCACATTGTAACTCATGAAATCACCATGAGTAATGATTTTGAGGTTATAAAGAAGTTTTAGTGAATAGGTAAATTTGAAAATATAGAATCCACAAATAATAAAGATGGACTATATTTATAAAGGGAAGCAGAAAGTCTTCATTACAAATAGCCTAGAAGATGGGGAGGACCATAGTCCTATGAAGATGTGGATCATGAATAAAGAGATGAAATTGTTCTTTATCCAATAATAATCAGAGAGTGAGCCATTTTTGTTTTGTTTTGCAGGAGAAAAGTTGTAAAATTGATGATTAAGTTTAAAAAATCTGCAAGTAGTTCAGATTTAGAAAAAACCTTATAAGGCACTGTTGCCTGTCTTATGATGGATGTGTTTGTGTTCTTAGGTGTTCTGTTCTTTGGGGCAGTTTACAATACTCTAGACCTTTACTCCTGGAAGGTAGCAATCTCTCCTGGGTCAAAAGTGTCTCCAGATATTGCCAAATGTCCCCTGTGAAGAAAAACAGCTAGCACTTGGCATCAGGCACTGCTGTTTTTTGTTTATTTATTCATTCACTTAATTCAGCTAGTATTTATTGACCACAAGTTAGGTCTCAAACTGGGTTTGGTGTAGAAATGCAGAGATGTACAAAACAGATTATGTTGACTTTTACGGGAGGTCACAGCTTTTAGAAACCAATTAATCCATCTTTAAAAGGTGGGAAGTAGATATTCTTATTCTGATTTGTATAGATTAAGCCATCAACTTATAGATTTAGTTGGTGACACTCAGGATATTGGAAAAATCTAACTTTAAAACCACAGAGCTGTCCACAAACAATAGATTGAATTTGTTTCTTGTGTACTTTGGTTATCCTGTGGTTAATTTTGCTCTTTCAAACTGTACCTACTGCTTTTTTTTGCTGGACACAAAGCAGGATGAAGAGGAAGAGAAATATAAGCCAGACACTGCCAGACTATCCCTTTCTCTTTGAATATGGATGCTTTGTTTAGATGACTGGGTGGAGGTGCTCAGCATTCTGAAATAATTTAGTGCTGCATTCAGTTTCATGTCATGAGGCAATCAAAGGCGGTCCTTTTATATACTCTGCAAGAATGGCAGTGATTGAAAAAACTTTGGGCCAAAACCTCATTTTATAATATAGTAGACTGAGAACCCAAAGTTTTACTAACTACTTATCATTTCCCTACTGTGAAATCTAAGTATAAAAAAGTATATATGTATACATGTGTGTACATGTTTATATTTTATTTGTATGTGTCAACATAAGGTTTTGCAAGAGAATAAATGAGAGAAACAGCAGAGGAAGAGGGCTTTGCTCATGGCTACTTACCATGGCTACCATGTCACCTATAGATAAGGTAACATACATTGTCTAAATATGGATATTTTTTAGAGTAAATTATAATGGAAAAATAAAAGAACCAGAATAAACTTGGCAAACAAGGATTTGTAATCAATCTTGCTACAGAAAATTAAAAATTCACATTCTCAGTGTAGAAAATATGGATTCAGTGAGTCTGGCCTGGAGCTTGGGAATCTTTATGTTTAAAAGATCTTGGAGTGGTTATAATTGCACATTCCTGAGGAAGGGACTATCTATGTTAGTAGAGAGTGAAAAGAGAAGCAGCAGCCTCCCAACAGGTCAAGAAGCCATCTTTCAGGAGCTGCAAGGAGCCCTCTTTGGCTGAGAGACCTGTTTCTCCTTTCCCAGCTTCTGAAAGCCCCTCCTGCCATCCATTTTCCTGACTCAGTCCTGCAGACACCACCGCCCTGTAATCGGCGATTTAATTGTCCACCAGAACCTCTTCCATCCTACGCAAGAAAATATACTTAAGTGTTGATCTGCTCCTATTGGTGATAAATGACTTGGTTGGTGAGACTTTGGCAGCACGATGTTATTTTCTGCATCAATTTTCTCATTTTGGACTCTGTTCTTACAATTTCAGGGATATTATTTTAAATGGTCAGCAAAAGTAAAATTAATGAGTCTTGGCAAGTCAGTAACAACAATAGCTTATATTTAGATAAGTTAAAGGAAATTGGTTACATTCATTTAATAAGTTAATAAAAGAGTCAAACTATCAGAACCAATTGTATATCACAAATAAATATAACCCCATACATTGGTCCTTGTTCATCTCAATTTTTGTGATTAGTACAAACTATCCATTTTGCCTTATAAAGAGGTACTTGATTTCATTACTGAATGACTTCAGATTATCAACACAACCTTATATAGCCTTATTTTATCCTATTTATTCTTGGTGAAGATGACACTGAGCCACTTTGTTTAATATTTGAAGTCTTTAATCCTACCTCAATACTTCTTGAATCCTTGTTCATGTAATTTTTTTAGATTGATACCACATTCTGCATATTTCAATCATTCATATATTCAAATAACATATATTGATTTCTCATGGTTTGCTGCATCCTAAGGATACAATAGTGAACAAAATTACCAAATTCACTATTATGAATTTTACCTTCCAATCCAGGAAGACAGATCATTAACATATGCAAACAGGATAATTTCAGAGAGTGATATAAAGACTACTCATTGGGATAAATGTATTCTATGATGTTCTTAGAGAATAGCTTATACTGGTAACTTGTGTTTACTGAGCATTTAAACTAAATAAGCCTGTAGCTAAGAATGTTATTCCCATGACCTCATTTCATAGTTACATTTACCTTTTGATATAGGTATAATATTGTTATTTTTCTAATGAGACCAATCATGTATGAAAAACAGAGAAATGAAAACAAAACAATTGAGTGATAAGGACATGATAAAGAAGTTGAATGGGTGGAGACTTGAAAGGAAAGGATTAGAAAAGTTTTGCTGATGATTGGCATTGGAGCTAAAAGTTTGGGTAAACAAAGTTTAGCATGAGAAAAAGGCAAGGACCCTATAGGTAGAGGAAACAGCTTGTGGTAGCAAGAGCACAGCCATCAGATCCAATGTGACAGGAGTTTGGAGATGAAGAGCTGCAGGAGGTCAGGGAAAATAAATATCTTTAGGCAGAGGTCAATTGTGGAGAGCTGTATACCATGCTGGATTATTTGGTTTTATTCTGTAGCTAACAGGGAACTGCTAAAGTGTTTCAAGCAAGTAAATGTCCTTATGTAGTTTGGCCTTTTAGAGAGAGCACCCTGCTGCTGGAGTTGAAAATGGATAGGAGACAGTCAACAAGCAGCCAGGAAAACAATTTGGAAAAGTTTATCTGTGAATCAGTCAAGAGTTCATGATTTACATAAGCCAGCAACTGTGCAGATGGATATAATCTCTAGTAATGAAATGGCCAGCGTAAAATGAACATGACTTGGTGACTATGGAGGCAAAGGCAGCTTAGAGGGGAAGTCATACTGGATAGCCCAGTTCATGGATTGAGCAGCTGGGTGAAAGGGTAACACTGGTAGAGGAAGAACAGAATTGGGTTAAGGATTTCACAAGTCACTGACCACTTAGCAATAGCTTTCTCATTGGAAAATGAGGAGGAAATTATTGTTTACTTTATCATCTCTTCTGAGGACTAATGAATTGAAAATGTCAGCCACTTCACAGTGTTCCAGGTACAGACCAGAAAATCCTTAATGGTCATCCTGTCCTGTATAACAGATCTTCCTGTCTCTCACAATGGTTAAGAATAACATTCATAATCATATTATCTCCCCAAATAAATGGAAGTTGGCTATAATCATTAAAATAAAGAAAACTGGAATTTGTAACAAAAAAAAATGTTAGTGCTCATCTTGGGACTTTGCATTATGCAGCACAATTTTTCCCTTTAACAGACACTAGGGCATTGTTTCCTTATGTTTACTTTGTATGCAATATATTTGAAGACAGAGAAATCCAATAGCCCCAACAAACTTCTCTTCTTTTACTTTGGGGCTAGGCCTATCCAGACAAAGGAGAGTTTTAGTTCATGTTTATTTCAATTTGGCCCAGTGTCTGTCTTCTGATGATTTCAATTATGACTAATAGAAAAAGAGAAGATGAAAAATGAATATAGATTGCCCATAAATTAATTTTTTTCCTTTTGTTTCCTCTCAGAGAGAAAGCATGCATCAAATATAAACAATATAAACAGCAGTTTTCTCTTCCCAGTCAGTAGTCTTTTAAATAATATATTGATTGGATATAGGATTACAGTAAAGCATTTGTCTTATATTTTTATATGAATGCAAAAAGGAATTAGGTAGCTGCATTACCCCAATCATAAATCTGACAAAGAGAGAAAGAGAAATACTGTCGCTAAAAACCATTTGCAGTCCAAGATACCTCTAAATTCAAATACATTCTTCTGGTTGCACTGTTTACTATTATAAATAAAGTGATAAATTAGTTTGTTGTGTGTGAAAACAAAGCGAAGACATCATCTTCAATGCCTTACAGTTAGGTGATAAGCACAAAATGTGTGCCTTAGCATTGAAGCACTGAGATGCTCAGAATCAAATAATGCAAATGTTAACATATGCAAATACTCATGTCTGGCTTACAAGTAACATTTACAAATGGTGATTCCTGACCAGTGTTTAGTAGAAATTAAATTATTTTTTGTCTCTAAAGAATACAAGCAACTAGCATTTTTAGAAGTTCTCAAAACCTTTGTTATTTGGCTGATCTTTATTATTTAGCCACCACCCACTTACTCTTCCTCATGGCGGATGGAAAGATACCCAAGTCTGTCAATCAGGTGGACAGAAAAGTTCCATTAAATGTCTGGTATCTCCCTCTTGGGAAAGTGAAGAGATCCCTGGGTTTGCATTATTTCAAATATAGTGAAATGCTATAGATGCCAAAGTACAAAGTGCCTTAAATTCAACAGTTTTTTTGTTTTTTTTTTCTTGTATCAGGTCCTGGTCAGAGAGGTGGCTTTGTTCCACACATCATGAACATTTTTTATGCCAAGACCTTAAAACACTTAAAAATTATTGAGGACCCTAAAGAGCTTTCATTTTTGTTACATCTATTAATGCTTATGGATTCAAAAATTTAAACTAAGAAATTTAAAAATATCTATTAATTTATGTTTTAAAGTGATAAGGCCACTGCATGTTAACAAAAACAATATATTGGTTATACATATATATGTGTGTGTATTTTGTTTTGTTTTGTTTTGTTTTCTCAAGCAAATATTTTGGTGAGAAAGGTGACTAACATTTTCATTTTTTTGTGACTCTCTAATGTCTGGCTCAATAGAAGACATGGATTTTATCTCTCATTTTTATCTCAATTTTTCTCTCATTTTTATCTTCTTCATTTAATCTCTTGTCACACTTTGTGCAAGGTGAACATCCCTACTATGAAAATCTGAAATCTAGAGTATTCCAAAATCTAAAACATGATGATGTTTTAGCACCAACATGATGATGCCACAAGTGAAAAATTTCATACCTGACTTTATGTGCTATGTGGGTGGCAGTCACGATGCAGGCTCTAAAAACTAAAAAAAAATGTTGAATTACCTTCAGCCTATGTATATAAGGTGCATATAAAAAATAAATGAATATTGTGTTTAGACACGGGTCACAACACCAAGATGTCTCATTATGTATATACAAGCATTCCAAAATCCAAAACAGTGCTGGTCCTAGATTTCTGATAAAGGATGCTCAAGCTATAGTTGTGTATGTTTGTGTGTGTGTGCATGCACGCCATGTGTGTGAGGAAATACACACAAACATATATCAGATAAGGGATGACTATTCAGAATATATAAAGAACTCTTCTTACAATAAAACGTACTAAACAAAGGGAACAATAAATAATTCCATCTCCTTTCAGATATTTATGACTATTTGAAGTAATTTCCAATAATATCACAACCAAATTCAAGAAGTAGTTCTTTAAAGGTTGGTTGCAATGTAGAATCTGGACCAAATAAATGAACTTTACATATTCTTTTACATTAAAATATATTGGTATAGCTTCCATTTCAACTGGATCTTTCAGCCCTGGATGATTTGTAGTATTACATGTTGATCACTTGGGAAAATATTTATTTGCTGAGTTATACAGATCTCCTCAAAGCTAACTTATTTTATTGTACAATATCACAGTGATATTTACTAATACCAATGATAATTTTCTCAGTGTTGTTATGAAGGTACTATTGATTTCACAGGCCTCCTGAAAAGGGTCTCGGGGACTCCCACGAGTCCCCAGAAAAAGCTTAGTGCACTGCTGTTTCATTCAGTGATTCAAAGACCCCAGTTCTTGTAGCCCTGGCTGGTGGCTTAACTGTCTTTCTGAGGATCTCATCCCAGTGACTACATCCAGCACAGCACACTTCAATATTAAAAACCATTTTCCCAAAATGATACCTATTATTTCTGCTTTTATTACACTATTGAAAACTATTAATATGGTCACATCTACCTGTGAGGGAGGGGAGAGGGGTAGGAAAAATTGTCCCTGGGAATTAACCTGATTGTCTTGTTGCTAAAATGCTCTAATGTTGTACCTGTATATGTGCAGGTTGGAAGGAGAAATTCTGTCAACCCCAATTGCTTGACAATGTCATAGGCACTTTGTAAGGAAGTGCTAAATTTAGATGAATGCAGAAGATAGGTCCTCAGAAATGAGAGGCGGTCAGAATATGGCTGCATCACTGAACACATGGGACACAGAAACGCCATGATAGCTGCACCTCACTTCTTTCGGATCCTTGGGCAAATCACCTAACAATGCGGTAGATTTCTTCCCTGCAACATTACTAGAAGAGCAACAAATACATGCAAAAAACATGTAAAAGCATATTTTGAAAGATAAAATAAAACAAAGTCTCCAACTCTTGCAGTATCTGATACCATACACTTTCTCTTAGCAAACTCCATAAAAATTCTGGCATATGCTTCCAGAATTTTTATTTCTTTAAAAATAAAATTACTCTGGTAAGGAACTTTGGGATTTTATAAGATAATGGACTGTAATAATGTTTCATAACATCTGGCCAAATTCCTTGCATAATGTCTTTCCTGATGTGCAAATGACATCATAGTTTGAACACTAGAATTTTTGATGGATTTTTTAAAATGCTGTCAGACCTAATTTTTTTTTGTAGAAATATACTCTCATTATAGACATTAACAACCCGATATAGTACCGTCTTTGCAATCAGTTAAGCTTCTATATTCCTAGACTTTTTCTAAGCCACCTTTCTACAGAGAAACTGAATTAGGGATGTTGAGGAAAACAGAGACTAGCAACAGCATGAGAAAGCTACTCCCAATCCTAGGCTGGAGGCAAAGATTGGTGACACCATCAGTGCAGCCTAAGGCTGGAGGTCTCTGTTAGAATCTGGAACCACAGTGCTCACATCCAGCAGGACATACAAGGGGTTGTAGTTCTGGTTGGTGTCTCTGACACAGGGAGAAAGAAATAAATATCTAGATTGTTCTTTCTTTCTGCCAGTTTCCACCAGCTTTGGCTAAACTTAAAACAGATGACATGGAGACTGAAAGGGTCAGCACTTTTTGAGATGTGGAGCAGAGCATTAAAATCCCAGGGTCCTATTCTTAGCTCCCAGAGATTTGGTGAGTGGAGAACTGTCAGGATAGCCCAGCATGGGCCTAGCTAATGTCCAGTGGTCAGAAGAGAGAGCACATTACCACTGACATAAAAAGTCCTATGAGTCTGAGAAAAGGGAACATAGGGTGAAATAAAAATCGAGGGAGTAGACTGAGTAGTGCAGTGCAGGTTCTAGGATTTAGTTCCCTGAAGTTTCAATTCCACTAGCCTAAAAAAAAAAAAAAAAGTTTGAGGAATTGTCATTGGGCACAACTAAGATATTTCTTCTCCTAAAGAGTCAGTTTGTCTATTTTATCTATGATTTCATCTATGCTGGTAGCAAGAAAAGAGGCCTTCCCTTTCTGTTTCATAATTGACCTTGTAGGGCATCCTCACCAGACCAGGTAACATATTCCTTCCCTGTAGTTTGTGCTATATCAGAATATCTTGTCTACAGCTGGGGAAAGGCTCAGAAGCCTCTCCTCATGGCGAGGGGTTCAGTTCCACACAACCTGTACCCTGGGTGTAAAGGCCCATCTTAAACTCATTCTTTAACTGAACAGAATTTCAACACCTCCCGGCTCTGTGGCACCACAATCCAAATTACAGGTGGCTTACCTTTCCAATCCCCTCCATTCAGGGTCTAAATGGTGCTGGTGGAAGAAGTTGAGTGATTAAATAAAGAGAAAATAGCATGAAAGGCCTGGCTAGTGTGGTTGGATTCTGCAGAATAGTCCTTTGGTAGCCTTGGGAGCTTGGAATGATCCAGTTCTCCCTCTTTCTTGCTTCTAGTTTTTAATGATAAGTCTAGAATGTGCTGGGAATGCAATATCCCGAGGTAGGAAAGAACTGGCTGGAGCATCCAAGGCTCTGTTCCAGTCCTGCTAGAAGAGGATGCCCTTTAATGCCATACCCCACATGGCATGTATCCCTGGGGTACAAAATCCAGGGCAGGCTGCCTTCTGGAGACTCTCAGCTGCGATGCAAATGGGATACATGCAGATGACTACATGTGATCTGGCCAGCTTTCCTGAACCTCAGGTAACTAGCTCATCATGAATCCTAGATTTTCTCTTCCCTTGCTGTTTGTAAATAATAAATATATTTCATGTAACTTGTGTATGTGACTGTTCTGTCTCACTGCGCTCAGAAAATAGTAACAGCGCAGTCCAAGATGCAGTGGACTGCAGTGATTGCCAGTGCACCTTGAGCATGCTTCACTGGCTCCCTTTTGTTAAGTGTAACCACTCCTGGAGCAGGAAGTCCCATTGACATGCATAGCATCCAAAGAGACTGGCGTGATTTGGATGGTACCCACCCAGCCAGCACTGTTGACACAATGTGGCAGGATTCTTTTTCTTGAGATTCCAGAAGGCATTGGAAACCCTATATATGTAACAGAGGATGATGGAGTCTCATAGGATGAGAAAACAGAGATCTGGACCCTACCTGTGACTGGTAGGCACTACTGAAGCATATTATCGCACCCTGTGAAGGGGGTCACTTAGTTTATTACCTAAAATGTAGGAAGTATTATGTAACTCCACTGCCCCAAATTCTTCCATTCCCTTCTCAGTCTCCACATGGTAAAGTCTAAATTACTAAACTTGACAAAGCTTTAAGCATATGACCTCTACCTAATCATCATCATTTACCATTCTCTTCCTCTGTCTTTTGCTCCCATGGCCACTCAAGGTTTGACTTTGCATCAGGATAGCTTGCTTCTTCCCCAACCTTTCCCTGGTGAATCCCATTTTATCCTTTGGGTTTCACCTGAAGTATTAATTTTAGAGTCTTCCCTTCAACCTCAGGTAGATCTGGATGCTATTTCTGTCTTAGGAAAACTCTATTTTCACACTCATCATACATCACTGCAGTTATGCTTGAATTCACCTCCTGTTAGAGTTTAGAAAATAGGAGCGGAAGACCTGGGTTTAGCTTGTTCATTGCTATGGCCATTGGGTCCAGAGCACATAACTGTTGCTCAAAAATATTTGTTGAAAGAAAGGAAGGAACAAAGAAAGGAAGATATGAAGGACAGAAATGAGAGTATTGACATGTAACAAGATCTGAAAATATGTGGAATATTGTTTCAAAGTAGCCAGTGTCAAGTAGTGCACTGACATTGAATGACACCAATTTCTACTGATACTATAATATTTTCTCCATCTAGGTTGTGTGGTATTGAATTCCTTGGTAAAGCAACATTTTTTTCTGGCTCCATAGGTCAGGAAACTTTATTTATAATTCAAAATCCACATTAAATGGATGATACAATATAATGTTGTTTACCAAGCATCCATCAACATTGCTGACAATACCAAATTTCCTTCACTGAGAATAATTTGTTGATTAAGAAGTTAATTTGTAAGGAAGTATGGCCAAAATGTAACCAATAGATCCATTTTAAAGGAAACATGTCTGGTTTTATAAATTAGGACACCTCTAAGTAAAAGCAAACATCATTAATAGCATGGATTTTATGTCATTTTCTCATGAAAGACTAAAAATAAAAGCAAGATAAACTATATTTGCAAGTAGTAGGAAAGTAATTTTATAAAAACATGGTTTTAAAATGCATCATATTATTCTGTTTTGTACTGTATAGGGAAGATTGGGGCTGTATATGAGGAGAGCATTTAACTGTGGTATGAACTTAAATCAAGCTGATACAAGAAAGTTTATTTTTATCACTTGTTCTATGACTTCATAAAGAGAAAAACTTTTAAATTTGGGAATATGTCTCAACTTAAATTTGCTTTGGGGAAATGTATAGTACATACATTTAGAGCTACTAATTCTCCTTGTAGGAGATTTTTGATGCAGTTTTCAATGTACCTATGTATTTTACATTATGGGATTCTGTCTGCTTAGCATTTGCCTGTCTTTTTTTTAATGTAAAAACAGTTTGCATTATTCAGACTGAAAAAAAATGATAAATCAAAAACATCTTGTGTTCTGTACTATAAAAATTATTGATACAAGTACATTACAATAATCTCACCAACTAACCATTTTGCAAAACTCATTTAATCACACTTGGATAACAAAGAAATCATTTTGTGTATCTGCATGTGTGCATATGGATAAAAGGAACTGAATATGGTGTGTGATTTATCTGGGCTATTTTTTAGTCAGAGTTGTGGGTTTTACTATTTTTTTAAAGCACATTATTATCTCCAATTAAATAGTTCCAGAATTTCAGTTTCTTTGCAGTTTTCTCCCTACACAAAGACCTCAAATCTCAAAACTGTTCATTGCACCTGTGGCCTTTCCTGTTGCCCACAATTAGACTATTCTTTGATTTTCTGCATTCATAAACCAGCACAAATTCCACATGGATACTCTCAGACATTGTCTCTCTCAGAGGGTCTATCTCTAAAACCCAGAGATTAAGCAACAGTTAAACTGAAGGAAGCACTGGCTGAAAAGTATTAGTCATCATGATCTTGATGGAGGTCTGAAAGGGATACTCTGTATAGAAGTGTTTATTCTAACTTGAATACTTTCTGCTTCTTTGTTTTAAAAATGTTCTTCTCTTTCTTTCTAAATTCTGTATCCCTTTCACTTCTTGTAAAGATGAGTTTCAGCCACATCGAATAATGAACTGACATTTGAACCATAAGAGAAAAAAATATATATATTGGCTGAATGAAGAACAGCTTTTCTAGCTTCTATGTTTTCTACATCATTTTTTATTAAATTGTTTTTTTT